>JAPXFY010000944.1:25000-42500 GCA_030674185.1 Monoplex corrugatus
ACAAACACCAGAATGACAAACTGACAGCTTTATATAGACATTCACAACAACAATAACAAACACCAGAATGACAAACTGACAGCTTTATATAGACATTCACAACAACAATAACAAACGCCAAAATGGAACAAATCAAATAGAAATACAAATGACAGCATTATATAGACATTCACAACACGATAACACTCTTATGGATGTTAATATGACTTTTACAGAGCATACGAGTGCCCTTTAAATGTGTGCTTTGGGGCTTTCTGCATAAGAACAAAATGGTTCGGCCATTTTCGTCTTCTTCTGTCCATCCTGTCAGGTCAGAGCGAAGTCTCTGCTACAGTATGACAGTAGACCCTACAACCTGCGCCTGTCTCCGCTGCCTTGTGGGTTACCCCTTGGGTGGGGAAAGGCTATGGGAGTAAACCCAGACAGAAAACCCCGCAGCCGCATACTGCATAAAGGGCATTGCCACAGAGCACTGCTTGTGGTTTTGGCCATATGCTGCGACTTGCCATCTACTGTTCAGCCGTCTGTCTCCTATGAGGACAGCTAGTTGTCTTACCCCGGTTTACCCTGGACTTGTGGAGGCAGGTGGAGAGAGTTGTTGAGGAAACAAATAACAGCAACGTACTTTAAGCGCATGACACCTAGCGCCAACCCCTCTCACAAACATTGAGGTCCCACATGAGGGTACAAAAATAAAGTGCTAGGTTGGACTTTATTGACCAGATAGTCGACCATATGTGTGTATGTCTTTGGAACTGCAGAAGTTTTCTCCTTTCACTTCTGTTACTGGAACTGCAGACGTTTTGTCGTTAATCAGTTCCTCCTTTCATTGGAACTACAGGAATTTTCTCTTTCATCAGTTTCTCCTGTCAATAGAACTGCAGGATTTTTCTTCTTCATCATTTTCTCCTGTCATTGGTACAGCATGGATTTTCTCCTTCATCAGTTTCTCCTGTCATTAGAACTGCAGGGGTTTTGTCATTAATCAGTTCCTCCTGTCATTGGTACTGCAGGAATTTTGTCGTTAATCAGTTCCTCCTGTCATTGGTACTGCAGGAGTTTTGCTGTTAATCAGTTCCTCCTGTCACTGGTACTGCAGGAATTTTGTCGTTAATCAGTTCCTCCTGTCACTGGTACTGCAGGAATTTTGTCGTTAATCAGTTCCTCCTGTCACTGGTACTGCAGGAATTTTGTCATTAATCAGTTCCTCCTGTCACTGGTACTGCAGGAGTTTTGTCGTTAATCAGTTCCTCCTGTCACTGGTACTGCAGGAGTTTTGTCGTTAATCAGTTCCTCCTGTCACTGGTACTGCAGGAGTTTTGTCGTTAATCAGTTCCTCCAGTCATTCATACTGCAGGAGTTTTGTTGTTAATCAGTTTCACCTGTCATTGGTACTGCAGGAGTTTTGTCGTTAATCAGTTTCACCTGTCACTGGTACTGCAGGAGTTTTGTCGTTAATCAGTTGCACCTGTCATTGGTACTGCAGGAGTTTTCTCCTTCATCAGTTCCTTCTACCATTGAAATTGCAGGAGTTTTCTCCTTCATCAGTTCATCCTGTCATTGAAATTGCAGGAGTTTTCTCCCTTCATCAGTTCATCCTGTCATTGAAATTGCAGGAGTTTTCTCCCTTCATCAGTTCATCCTGTCATTGAAATTGCAGGAGTTTTTTTTTCTTCCTATTCTCCTTCTTCTTTCCCTCCTATCTTTGGCATTACCTCGAAGTTTTCTTCTTCTTTGCCTCCAGTCATTGAAACTGCAGAAGCTCTATTTCTTTCCCTTTCCGTCTTGTTATTAAAACTGGATGACCGTTTTTTTTTCTTTTATTTGTTCATTTTGTTCTTCTTTCCCTTCTGCCTTTGGAATTGCATGCGTTTTCTCGTGTACATGTTATCATTAACACTGCGGGAGTTATCTCCAGCTTGCCCTCTTGTCATTGGAATCGCAGGAGGTTTCTTCTTTTCTTCTTCTTCTTCTTCTTCATTTTCTTCATTTTCATTTTCATTTTTTTCATTTTCATTTTCTTCTTCTTCTTCCTCTTCTTTTTCCTCCTCCTCCTCCTTCTTCTTTATCGACGTTCTTTCCTGTCTTGTCATTACGGTTCTAATTATCTTATTTCTTCTGCTGTCTGGTTCATTCGTCCTCCTGATTGCTGCTCTTGTTCTCTCTGTCTGTCTGTCTGTCTCTCTGTCTGTCTGTCTGTCTCTCTCTGTCTCTCTCTCTCTCTCTCTCTCTGTGTGTGTGTGTGTGTGTGTGTGTGTGTGTGTCCTTTCCTGTCCTCCCAGAACCACTCCCTAATGCCATGCCTTCACACGAATGCAGTGTGTAATTATACAGTGAGAGATGTGTTCCTTTTCTTTCTTTTTTTCTTTTTCAGAAGGCGAGTACTAAAGACATTTTTAGTACTTTACACGTAGAATCATTTATTTATTTATTTACTTTATTTATTTATTCACTTATTTATTTCTTCTATCCTGTCTTTGTGTGTTTTTAATGCCTGTATGATCTATCTTTTTAATCTATTCATGTATTCTACTTAGTTTTGAATTATTATAATTTGTGGTCATTGCGGATTTGCGAATTTTGTGGGGTACCTAAAACTCTTTGTGATAACTGGCACGAAAGGATGCATTGGAGAGTTGGCTAAGTTTATCATTGGAGAGTTGGCTAGGTTTATCATTGGAGTGTTGGCTAGGTTTATCATTGGAGAGTTGGCTAGGTTTATCATTGGAGAGTTGGCTAGGTTTATCATTGGAGAGTTGGCTAGGTTTATGTTGAAACTTGAAGTTTGAAGAAAACACTGTATTACTCAAGGGTAATAGCATCAGATTTTAGTGGATTTTTATTAGAGTAAGTCCTTGATTTTGTACACATACGGGCATACAAACGAACGAACGAACGAACAAGAAAGCAAGCAAACAAACAAAAACCCTGAACGAAATCCATAAATCGAAATTAGATACATAAAAAAGATAGACCATACCAGCATGAAAAAACACACCAAAGACAAAACAGAAGAAAGAAAACCAAGCATTAAAACACAGACAGAAGGAGTTCGTTTATATGAGTGAGTGAGTGAGTGGGCTCGTTCGTTCGTACGTTAGTTCGTTCGTTAATTAGTCAGTCAGTCAGTTAGTTGGTTGGTTGGTTGGTTGGTTAGTTGGATGGCTGGTTGGATAGTTAGTTAGTTAGCTAGCTAGCTAGCTATTTAGCTAGTAAGCTAGTTAGTGCGCGCGTGCGTGCGTGCGAGCGTTCATTCGTTCGTTAGTTCGTTGATCAGTTGATCAGTGGATTAGTCAGTTAATGATGAAATGAACGCCTGTATCTCTGTGTGACACAAATATATGCACAGAAACAGGCCTGCAAATCGGGCTGCAAACTACACTGTTTCTATATATGTCTATGTATAGATGGTGCAAACAATGTAAGAAAACGATGATATTGATTTGGGGCGGCTCGGAGAGCGATATGTTTGTTGATGTGTGACATCACTGATGTGGTGATGGTTGGTTGTGAGTGTGAGATGTGATGATGTGTGTTTGGGTTGTACTTGGAGCCAGGGTGGGAGCCTGGCCTGATGGTTTGGGTTTGCCGTGTGTTCGCTTCTACTGCTCTGAAGTACTCCTTGTGGTGTAGTGGATTTTAGCTGTCTTGTCTGTCTGTCAGTTTCTGTCTGTCTGTCTGCCTGCCTATCTGTGTCTATGTATGTATGTATGTATGTATGTATGTATGTATGTATGTATGTATGTATGTATGTATGTATGTATCTATCTATATTTCTATCTATATTTCTATCTATCTATCTATCTATCTATCTGTCTATCTGTCTGTCTATCTATGTTTGTATGTTTGTTGGTGGGGTATGGAAATCGGGTTGAGTGACGGGTATGGGTTGAGGGAGAACGAGATCTATGAATCACTAAGCTGACACCATCAGAATGATTGGAGCGTAAAGATGGGCAGCGAACAGGCTAGTTTTTTTTTTATGTTGGAGACTGGAATTGAATTCTAAGAAGAATGTTGAGAGTTGCATGGACAGCAAAGAAAACAAACGAGACAGTCTTGATGGAGGCAGACACAAGAAGATCATTGATGAAGAAGTTTAGGAAAAGACAAGCAACATTTATAGGACATGTTATGAGGAAAGGGGAATTTAACCCATTTTATGAGGAAAGGGGAATTTAACCTATTTTATGAGGAAAGGGGAATTTAACCCATTTTATGAGGAAAGGGGAATTTAACCCATTTTATGAAGAAAGGGGAATTTAACCCATTTTATGAGGAAAGGGGAATTAGAGCACCTGGTCACAACAGGAAAGCTGGAGGGAAAGAGAGCACCAGATAGACCCAGGGAGAAAATATTGGACGGACTTGCAGGGTGGCTGAGGACAGAGAGGGTGGAAGAGTTGCTTGCAGCGAAAAGGGATAGATGCATACGGAGGGTCATGATCGCCAACGCCATGCGGCAGGGCACATGATGATGATGAGGCTGGGACTGAACTGGAGACATCAGATCTTGAGGCCGTGGTTCAACCAAAGAGCCAGTCAGCCTACGAGATCTTGAAAGAGACTTCACTGAACCCTTTGACTCCCGCACCCCATTCATTATCTGCAAAACTTAACCCTTTGACTCCCTCACCCTATCCACCAACTTCCTGCAGGGATCTGGTGGATAGGGTGAAGGAATCAAACGGTCAAGTTTTTGCTTTGCTAGCATGGTTGATGGATAGGGTGAGGGAATCAACGTGTTAAGTTTCTGTTTTGCTAGCATTGTTGATAATGCAGGATGCTGGTGGACAGGGTGCGGGAGTCAAAGGGTTAATTGACCGCACGATGCTGTCAGAGATCGAGAATATTCCATAAACGGAAGAGAAGTCGTTTGGAGGATGGTGGCACCGGTGATGATGGGAATATAAACCCAACAATCCACGGCAATGTTCTTGGATTGAATTGAGTGTGTGTGTGGTGTGTGTGTGTGTGTGTGTGTGTGTGTGTGTGTGTGTGTGTGTGTGTGTGTGTGTGTGTGTGTTGCGTACGCACACTGTTAAAGACCCAAAGATCCAGAACCAATAAAATTTAAATGTCCTGTCTCGTGTTCGTGTGCATTGTACCAATCTTAAGCTGAGTACAGTATATTTCTCTTTTCATATCAATAGAAGAAATTGTTTTAAACGAGAAGAGTATAAAGAGTTGCCAGCGATCTGTGTGTGTATGTATGTGTGTGTGTGTGTGTGTGTGTCTGTCAATATAGGATTAGAGAAGTCCCCCTTCCCCCCACTTTCCTGGGATAGTTATCCCCGTCGGCCATATCGCCTGAGGTGGGTGTCGACGTAAAAGCTGAACCAAATCAATCAATCAATCAATCAAAATAAACTTGCCACCTGCCCAGAACAAACGGTTGGTTATCTCACGACATCAATTGTGTGCAGGCACAAGGAGGAAGAAAGTAGCGATTATCCCAGTCATAAGGAAACGTGTTATCTGACCACACAGCCGGAGCTTGTTTGACCGGGCTCATGTCTAGGCTTTCATTTCCACACAGGAAAACCACCTTTTCTTTTCAACCTCGGCGTGCATAGTGCTGTTGCAAAGCTTCCGGCTGCCTCAATAACAATGGAAGAAAGAAGAAAGAAAGTGCAGACAGACAGACAGACAGACAGAGCGCACGCACAGGCACACACACACATGCTAAGCGACTTCCAATAAGTAACTAACCAAACCAAGAAAATGAAGCGAAAACCAAAACCGTAACGAAAAGAAATCAAATCAAAACAAAACGAAGCAAAAACGAAACGAAGCAACAAAAACAAACCAAACCACAAAAAACACTTAAAAAAAGACAAAGAAACAACAAAAACAACAACGAAAACCCGAACCAGCCAACAGCAACAAAAGTGACAACTACTACAACTACAACAACGAAACAAACTATACAAAACAAACGAAATAAATAAGAAACAAAATTCAAAACGGGAAAAAAAAGAAAGAAAAAGGAATGCATTGCACTAGCTGTGTGAATGGATGGCTATGGTGTTTTTCTGAAAAATAAATATTAACCTGATGATGCTATAAAGTTTTGTGGTGGATTTAGACTGCATGATAGGGCTGTAGCCTACGTTTTCTTTCAGAATGTATTGTGGCGTCAACCAAGCATGAGAATACAACCACCACCACCACCACCACAACAACAACAACAATCACAACAACAACAACAACAACAACAAAATGCTAGTATTGTTCAAGAAATGTGAGCAATACTCTCTGTGGCACATCCGTCTAGTGGATGATTTTTTAATGGGTGGTTCCAGTCTCCCCAACGAAATCACAACGTACTGAATTCTTGATGGGAGCTGACTGAGGCCTAAAAAACTCACAGTAAGTGGGAGTGACGGGACTTTGAACCCACAACCTCTTCGTTCCTACTTCGCCCACAGCAGCTGGTCATTTTCACGTCCGTTATCGATGTAGGAAAGCGAACCACAAAGGCCGGATGTCGACCATACAAAGGCATATGTACACGCAACAACAGATCAGTGTCATGATCAGTGTACATGTAGGTCAACGTTCATTGTCAGTCTGTGACCTTACATAACAGTATTTTTTTCCTTGCGGGCTAGTTGGTTATTTTGGGTTTCAGTTTCAGTTTGACTAATTCATTCAGTTGAGCGTGTATGTATGTATGTATGTATGTATGTATGTATGTATGTATGTATGTATGTATGTATGTATGTACGTACATATGTATGTGCGTATGTATGTATGTATGCATTATGTATGTATGTATGTATTTATGTATATATTTTGTATGTATGCATGCATGCATGCATGCATGTATGTATGCATGTATATATGTATGTACGTATGTATGTATGTATGTATATATGTATGTATGTATGTATGTATGTATTTATGCATCTATGTGTATGTCTGTATGAGTATGAATATATATATATATGTGTGTGTGTGTGTGTGTGTGTAGGTATATTCATATGTATGTGTGTATGCTCTGAATAGCAATCGGTTATAATGCATGCCTTAGTTTTTTGAGCTGTATTGATTGCAACATACACATGCATTCAGATGAATAGAATGCCACCCCCCCCCCCCCCTCATCTCTTCTTGTCAGTTGTTTTGATGCTTTGATATAATCACTCGAAAATGTGCTAAGACCGTGATTCTGAGTGTTTTTTCAGTATACACGCAGTTTTATTCTAACCCATCAACTCTGCACTTTATTGTGAAGTAGTTGGTATGCGTGCATCAAAAAGTTCAAAGAATGCTCCTAATGACTGGTTATGTAGTAGCAACAAATTCTTGGGAGAGCTGAACAGCAGAAACTCGTCAGAAGAGAAGTCTCCCCTTCCCCTCCTCACCCTCGAGCAGGTGTGACTCCTTACACTCTAAGAGTGTCAGGCCACATCCAGTTTACCATTTCTGGACGCCTGTCTTCTGTTGTCATTGTTTCCACCTAAGTTCGAACCCCCACCTCCAAGGTGGTCGGCATCTCTTGGCCGAGTTACCCTTATGACGGACGTCTCAACTGTTTTGCTATCAGATGCCTGCAGTATATAGGGAAACTTGAGCCTTTTAAAATATTTTTGACCTCCTGGACCATATCTAGCTGGAACACGTTTCAGCTGCTTCTGCCATTGCTTTTAGGGCTCTGGTCCTCTCTTTCTTAGAAATCGAGAGCTGTTTCCTGAGCTCATAGGCAAATGTGTCCAACCAACCCTCTTGCTCCAGTGGCGATGATATTGGCTTGTTAGTCTGATTTTCTCAAGTTGCTGGCTAGACTGGCATATTTTTCAGTCTTACAGAATTGAGCTTCTTCCATTCTGCTTTTGTACGGCACAATGAGTTTGATCACAATCGTTTGTTTTGATGAATTAGAGTGGAGAACTATAATGGTCTTATGCCATTCTTGCTGATGATTTCTGTGTTGTTGTTTTCCCCCCATTCATCGTAGTGATGCCAGCCCCCATTCATTGTAGTGATGCCAGCTTAGCGTTTCATAGGTTAATGTTTCGGTCATTATGGTGATGCCAGCTAAGTGTTTCATAGGTTAATGCTTCAGTCATTGTGGTGATGCCAGCTAAGTGTTTCATAGGTTAATACTTCAGTCATTATGGTGATGCCAGCTTAGTGTTTCACAGGTTAATACTTAAGTCATTATGGTGATGTCAGCTTGGTGTTTCACAGGTTAATACTTCAGTCATTATGGTGATGTCAGCTTAGTGTTTCATAGGTTAATACTTCAGTCATTATGGTGATGTCAGCTTAGTGTTTCATAGGTTAATACTTCAGTCATTATGGTGATGTCAGCTTAGTGTTTCACAGGTTGATACTTCATTCATTATGGTGATGTCAGCTAAGTGTTTCACAGGTTAATACTTAAGTCATTATGGTGATGTCAGCTTAGTGTTTCACAGGTTGATACTTTCATTCATTATGGTGATGTCAGCTAAGTGTTGCATAGGTTAATACTTCAGTCATTATGGTGATGTCAACTTAGTGTTTCATAGGTTAATACTTCAGTCATTATGGTGATGCCAGCTTAGTGTTTCACAGGTTAATGCTTCAGTCATTATGGTGATGTCAGCTTAGTGTTTCATAGGTTAATGCTTCAGTCATTGTGGTGATGCCAGCTTAGTGTTTCATAGGTTAATGCTTCAGTTTATTATGGTGATGTCAGCTTAGTGTTTCACAGGTTAATGGTTCAGTCATTATGGTGATGTCAGCTTAGTTTTTCATAGGTTAATGCTTCGGTCATTATGGTGATGTCAGCTTAGTGTTTCATAGGTTAATGCTTCAGTCATTATGGTGATGTCAGCTTAGTGTTTCATAGGTTAATACTTCAGTCATTATGGTGATGTCAGCTTAGTGTTTCATAGGTTAATACTTCAGTCATTATGGTGATGCCAGCTTAGTGTTTCACAGGTTAATACTTAAGTCATTATGGTGATGTCAGCTTGGTGTTTCACAGGTTAATACTTCAGTCATTATGGTGATGTCAGCTTAGTGTTTCATAGGTTAATACTTCAGTCATTATGGTGATGTCAGCTTAGTGTTTCATAGGTTAATACTTCAGTCATTATGGTGATGCCAGCTTAGTGTTTCACAGGTTAATACTTAAGTCATTATGGTGATGTCAGCTTGGTGTTTCACAGGTTAATACTTCAGTCATTATGGTGATGTCAGCTTAGTGTTTCATAGGTTTAAATCTTCAGTCATTATGGTGATGTCAGCTTAGTGTTTCATAGGTTAATACTTCAGTCATTATGGTGATGTCAGCTTAGTGTTTCACAGGTTGATACTTCATTCATTATGGTGATGTCAGCTAAGTGTTTCACAGGTTAATACTTAGTCATTATGGTGATGTCAGCTTAGTGTTTCACAGGTTGATACTTCATTCATTATGGTGATGTCAGCTAAGTGTTGCATAGGTTAATACTTCAGTCATTATGGTGATGTCAACTTAGTGTTTCATAGGTTAATACTTCAGTCATTATGGTGATGCCAGCTTAGTGTTTCATAGGTTAATACTTCAGTCATTATGGTGATGTCAGCTTAGTGTTTCATAGGTTAATACTTCAGTCATTATGGTGATGTCAGCTTAGTGTTTCAAAGGTTAATACTTCAGTCATTATGGTGATGTCAGCTTAGTGTTTCATAGGTTAATACTTCAGTCATTATGGTGATGCCAGCTTAGTGTTTCATAGGTTAATACTTCAGTCATTATGGTGATGCCAGCTTAGTGTTTCATAGGTTAATACTTCAGTCATTATGGTGATGTCAGCTTAGTGTTTCATAGGTTAATACTTCAGTCATTATGGTGATGCCAGCTTAGTGTTTCATAGGTTAATACTTCAGTCATTATGGTGATGTCAGCTTGTGTTTCAAAGGTTAATACTTCAGTCATTATGGTGATGTCAGCTTAGTGTTTCATAGGTTAATACTTCAGTCATTATGGTGATGTCAGCTTAGTTGTTTCACAGTTGATACTTCATTTCATTATGGTGAATGTCAGCTAAGTGTTTTCACAGGTTAATACTTAAGTCATTATGGTGATGTCAGCTTAGTGTTTCACAGGTTAGATACTTCATTCATTATGGTGATGTCAGCTAAGTGTTTCCAGGTTAATATTATAGTCATTATGGTGATGTCAGCTTAGTGTTTCACAGGTTGAATACTTCATTCATTATGGTGATGTCAGCTAAGTGTTGCATAGGTTAATACTTCAGTCATTATGGTGATGTCAGCTTAGTGTTTCATAGGTTAATACTTCAGTCATTATGGTGATGTCAGCTTAGTGTTTCATAGGTTAATACTTCAGTCATTATGGTGATGTCAGCTTAGTTTTCACAGGTTGATACTTCATTCATTATGGTGATGCCAGTGTTTCATAGGTTAATGCTTCGGTCATTATGGTGATGTCAGCTAAGTGTTTCATAGGTTAATACTTCAGTCATTATGGTGATGCCAGTGTTTCATAGGTTAATACTTCAGTCATTATGGTGATGCCACTAAGTGTTTCATAGGTTAATACTTCAGTCATTATGGTGATGCCAGTGTTTCATAGGTTAATACTTCAGTCATTATGGTGATGCCAGCTAAGTGTTTCATAGGTTAATACTTCAGTCGTTATGGTGATGCCAGTGTTTCATAGGTTAATACTTCAGTCGTTATGGTGATGCCAGTGTTTCATAGGTTAATACTTCAGTCGTTATGGTGATGCCAGTGTTTCATAGGTTAATACTTCATTCGTTATGGTGATGCCAGTGTTTCATAGGTTAATACTTCATGTCGTTATGGTGATGCCAGTGTTTCATAGGTTAATACTTCAGTCGTTATGGTGATGTCAGTGTTTCATAGGTTAATACTTCAGTCGTTATGGTGATGTCAGTGTTTCATAGGTTAATACTTCAGTCGTTATGGTGATGCCAGTGTTTCATAGGTTAATACTTCAGTCGTTATGGTGATGCCAGTGTTTCATAGGTTAATACTTCAGTCGTTATGGTGATGCCAGTGTTTCATAGGTTAATACTTCAGTCGTTATGGTGATGCCAGTGTTTCATAGGTTAATACTTCAGTCGTTATGGTGATGCCAGTGTTTCATAGGTTAATACTTCAGTCGTTATGGTGATGCCAGTGTTTCATAGGTTAATACTTCAGTCGTTATGGTGATGCCAGTGTTTCATAGGTTAATACTTCAGTCGTTATGGTGATGCCAGTGTTTCATAGGTTAATACTTCAGTCGTTATGGTGATGCCAGTGTTTCATAGGTTAATACTTCAGTCGTTATGGTGATGCCAGTGTTTCATAGGTTAATACTTCAGTCGTTATGGTGATGCCAGTGTTTCATAGGTTAATACTTCAGTCGTTATGGTCATGCCAGTGTTTCATAGGTTAATACTTCTGTCGTTATGGTGATGCCAGTGTTTCATAGGTTAATACTTCTGTCGTTATGGTGATGCCAGTGTTTCATAGGTTAATACTTCAGTCGTTATGGTGATGCCAGTGTTTCATAGGTTTATACTTCAGTCGTTATGGTGATGCCAGTGTTTCATAGGTTAATACTTCAGTCGTTATGGTGACGTCAGTGTTTCATAGGTTAATACTTCAGTCGTTATGGTGACGTCAGTGTTTCATAGGTTAATACTTCAGTCGTTATGGTCATGCCAGTGTTTCATAGGTTAAATACTTCAGTCGTTATGGTCATGTCAGTGTTTCATAGGTTAATACTTCAGTCGTTATGGTCATGTCAGTGTTTCATAGGTTAATACTTCAGTCGTTATGGTCATGTCAGTGTTTCATAGGTTAATACTTCAGTCGTTATGGTCATGTCAGTGTTTCATAGGTTAATACTTCAGTCGTTATGGTGATGCCAGTGTTTCATAGGTTAATACTTCAGTCGTTATGGTCATGCCAGTGTTTCATAGGTTAATACTTCAGTCGTTATGGTCATGCCAGTGTTTCATAGGTTAATACTTCAGTCGTTATGGTGATGCCAGTGTTTCATAGGTTAATACTTCAGTCGTTATGGTGATGCCAGTGTTTCATAGGTTAATACTTCAGTCGTTATGGTGATGCCAGTATTTCATAGGTTAATACTTCAGTCGTTATGGTGATGCCAGTGTTTCATAGGTTAATACTTCAGTCGTTATGGTGATGCCAGTGTTTCATAGGTTAATACTTCAGTCGTTATGGTGATGCCAGTGTTTCATAGGTTAATACTTCAGTCGTTATGGTGATGCCAGTGTTTCATAGGTTAATACTTCAGTCGTTATGGTGATGCCAGTGTTTCATAGGTTAATACTTCAGTCGTTATGGTGATGCCAGTGTTTCATAGGTTAATACTTCAGTCGTTATGGTGATGCCAGTGTTTCATAGGTTAATACTTCAGTCGTTATGGTGACGCCAGTGTTTCATAGGTTAATACTTCAGTCGTTATGGTGATGCCAGTGTTTCATAGGTTAATACTTCAGTCGTCATGGTGATGTCAGTGTTTCATAGGTTAATACTTCAGTCGTTATGGTGATGCCAGTGTTTCATAGGTTAATACTTCAGTCGTCATGGTGATGTCAGTGTTTCATAGGTTAATACTTCAGTCGTTATGGTGACGTCAGTGTTTCATAGGTTAATACTTCAGTCGTTATGGTGACGTCAGTGTTTCATAGGTTAATACTTCAGTCGTTATGGTGATGTCAGTGTTTCATAGGTCCCTTCACACTGTTTGTCTTTTTCAAGACCTTGCCAGTGTATAGGCTTTTTGTGCAGGCTCAGGGTATTCCTAAGTACGATAGTATTACTCTTTATGATAATTTTGTCATATTTATTGACATTTATGATGCTACGGTGGACAGCTGGCCCTGATGACCCGGTAGGATTTTTGACAGCGACGCAATACCATCAGCTAATAACAAGATAAATAATTCAGTAACAGCAGAATTGCACGGTGCACTTATGTCTGACGTTTTCTCTTATTTCCCATGTTGATTCCATAACACACACACAAAACAAAACAACAAACAAACAAACGAACAAACAAAGAAAAAGAAAAAAAACAACAAACAGACCAGGCCAGTAAGCAATTCTGTGTTAACTCCCTTTGTACGTATGATATGTGAGCACAAAAGTACACGTTACAATTCGGTTATGTTCTTTTAAGTTTGTTCTGATTGTTACGACCTTCTTAGACTTGAGTAGGAAAAAAATGAGATTTTATGAATTATCATCTTCATGCTTTTATGGTCATGAACAGACTCTAACTGTTGTGACTTTCTTGGACCGAGTCGAAAAAGCAAAGTTTGTGAATCATCGTCGTCTTCTTCTCCCTTGACTGTATGAAGACTCATTGAGACGCCGCACTGAAGAACTGTTCACCAGCTTGCTCCAGCTATGTCGGTTGTGTGCCAACGCCTGGATCTCTGCAGTTTCTCTGTCCATTCCACAATGTTGTCTGTCCGTCGTTTATTTATTAATTTATTTATTTGTTCTTTGTTTATCATTTATATTTTTCTGTTTTTCTGTCCCCTCCGTCTCCCTCCATCAACAGTTCTCTCGAGGATTCATTCGGCAAGGCTACTGGATTGTGTTACATGGCATACCACCGATTTTACTTATCTTTCATACGGCGTGTGTCTTGGTCAAACCAAACCTGCCGGAGAATCCTACAAGTTTTTAAAATCAACGTCGACTACATGGATTTACGATTTATAACGACTACATAAGTTTACAGTTAAATAGACACTGCTTAATAATCACTAAGAACGAAACGTTTGGGATTCATTAGCGATGGAGTGTGTGTGTGTGTGTGTGTGTGTGTGTGTGGTGTGTGTGTGTGTGTGTGTGTGAGAGAGAGAGAGAGAGAGAGAGAGAAGAGAGAGAGAGAGAGAGAGAGAGAGAGAGAGAGAGACGTTATGTAATGACAGCTTCCGAAACACCCGAGAGTGTCGATAGGGTGATATGTCTGTGTTTTTCCTGATTGTTATAATACTCGTGTCAAAAGTGCTTTGTGACATCTCTCACCCACGCTCTTAACAATTGCACTCGCGTGACTCACACGCACAACAGGGTTACATAGACACAGACAGACAGGCAAGCAGACTGACAGACAGACAGACAGACAGACAGATAGAACTCGCACATCACCCTTTGACTCCCTCAGCCAGTCCACCATCTTCCTGCCTTACCAATCATGTCAGCTTAGTAAAAACTTAACCCTTTGATTCCCTCAGCCAGTCCACCATCTTCCTGCCTTATCAATCATGTCAGCATAGTAAAAACTTAACCCTTTGACTCCCTCAGCCAGTTCACCATCATCCTGCCTTATCAATCATGTTAGCAAAGTAAAAACTTAACCCTTTGACTCCCTCAGCCAGTCCACCATCTTCCTGCCTTATCAATCATGTTAGCAAAGTAAAAACTTCACCCTTTGACTCCCTCATCCAGTCCACCATCTTCCTGCCTTATCAATCATGTTAGCATAGTAAAAACTTAACCCTTTGACTCCCTCAGCCAGTCCACCATCTTCCTGCCTTATCAATCATGTTAGCATAGTAAAAACTTAACCCTTTGACTCCCTCAGCCAGTCCACCATCTTCCTGCCTTATCAATCATGTTAGCATAGTAAAAACTTAACCCTTTGACTCCCTCAGCCAGTCCACCATCTTCCTGCCTTATCAATCATGTTAGCAAAGTAAAAACTTAACCCTTTGACTCCCTCAGCCAATCCACCATCTTCCTGCCTTATCAATCATGTTAGCAAAGTAAAAACTTAACCCTTTGACTCCCTCAGCCAATCCACCATCTTCCTGCCTTATCAATCGTGTTAGCACAGTAAAAACTTAACCCTTTGACTCCCTCAGCCAGTCCACCATCTTCCTGCCTTATCAATCATGTTAGCACAGTAAAAACTTAACCCTTTGACTCCCTCAGCCAGTCCACCTTCTTCCTGCCTTATCAATCATGTTAGCAAAGTAAAAACTTAACCCTTTGACTCCCTCAGCCAATCCACTATCTTCCTGCCTTATCAATCATGTTAGCACAGTAAAAACTTAACCCTTTGACTCCCTCAGCCAGTCCACCATCTTCCTGCCTTATCAATCATGTTAGCACCGTAAAAACTTAACCCTTTGACTCCCTCAGCCAGTCCACCATCTTCCTGCCTTATCAATCATGTTAGCAAAGTAAAAACTTAACCCTTTGACTCCCTCAGCCAATCCACCATCTTCCTGCCTTATCAACCATGAAACCATGGTAGTAAAATAAAAGAAAAAACCCATACTCTCCTTCCGTGTGTATGTGTGTGTGTGTATGTGTGTGTGTGTGTGTGTGTGTGTGTGTGTGTGTGTGTGTGTGTGTGTGTGTGTGTGTGTGTGTGTAAAGTAAACACTGAGCCCTATGCTCTCTCTCTCCGTCTGTGTGTGTGTGTGTGTGTGTGTGTGTGAAGTAAAAACTTAATCCTATACTCTCTCAACCAATCCACCATCTTCCTGCCTTACCAACCATGATAGCAGTTAAAAAACTTAACCCTTTGACTTTCTCACGCTATCACCTAACTGCCTACATTTTCGGCCATGTTAGCAGTGTAGAAACTTAACCTTTTACTCCCTCACCCAGCATACCATTTTCTTCCATTACTAGCGATGATGGTAAAGTAAAAACATAACCCTTTTACTTCCTCACCCAATCCACCAACTTCCTGAGTTATCAGCTGTGATAACAAAGTAAAAACATAACCCTTTTACTTCCTCACCCAATCCACCAACTTCCTGAGTTATCAGCTGTGATAACAAAGTAAAAACTTAACCCTTTACTTCCTCACCCAATCCATCGACTTCCTGCGTTATCAGCTGTGATAACAAAGTAAAATCTTAACCCTTTACTTCCTCACCCAATCTAACTTCCTGCGTTATCAGCTGTGATAACAAAGTAAAAACTTAACCCTTTCACGTCATCATGTCCACCAGCTTCCTGCATTAAGTGGATAAGGGTGAGTGAATGAGTGCGTACGTTCTTGCAGCTGGTGGCTAGGGGCGAGGGCGTTGAAGAATAAGCTTTTGCTGCTGGTGGATAGGGTGAGGGAGTTGAGTTGAACTTTTGCTGCTGTTGGGTAAGGATGAGGGAATGAAAGAGTTAAGGTTTTGCAGCTCGTGGACAGAATAAGAGGGTCAAAGAGTCCATGATAGTCATGGAGATGAGAGAGACACAGACAGAGGAGGGAGAGTGTAGTGTAGAGGGAGGGAAAAGTAGAGAGAGGTGTTCGTGGTGACAGTTGTTTTGTGTGCCTGCGGCCGTATGCAAATCAATGTATCTCTCTGTCTCTCTGTCTCTGTCTCTCTTTCTCTTTCTCTGTCTCTCTTCTCTCTCCTCTCTCTCTCTCTCTCTCTCTCTCTCTCTCTGTCTCTGTCTCTCTTGCCCTCTCTGTCTGTCTGTCCGTCTCTCTCTTCCCCCCACCTCCCCCGTCTGTGTGTGTGTGAGTGAGTGTAAGTGTATGTATTCGTGTGTTTGTGTGTGTTCGTTCGTTCGTTCTTTGATTTAACGTCTTTTCACTATGAGTGAACTTCAGTGTGTATGTGTGTGTGTGTGTGTGTGTGTGTGTGTGTGTGTGTGTGTGTGTGTGTGTGTGTGTGTGTGTATCTATGTGTGTGTCTGTGTGTATAACTGTGTGTGCGCACGCATGCATGCTGCATAGGTGTGTGCCTGAGTGCACGTGCGCATGTACGAGCGATTGACTTGCAGCGAACAAAACTGACAGGCTGTAAAGAAATCGATGACTCCATGCCCTAACATTACCTGTAGGTCTGTGACGGGGAAAATAATCGATGATCACTCGTTAAGTGCCAGGTAAGCAAGCTACCAGGTAATTCTGTTTGCGGTTTCAAACAACCGGAAAAAAAAAATCATTGGCATGCCATATTTTGAACTCTCCATGACTTTGTATGGTAGACTGTTCCAGGCCAGATGAAACATTTCCGAAAAGTGGATGAAAATTAACTGCTGGAAAATGTTATGAAAATTTGGGGGGGGGGGGGGGGGGGGGGGGGTTGGGAAAGATATTCCCCCCCTAATGTTTACTCAAAATTTATACAGAAAATACAAAGTTTCAATGTAGCTGCTCAGAATCTTTAATAGTTCAATTTAGCGACACAACTGCAATGATTTTTGACAGAAATTGAGACCCCCACTCCGCATAATGTCCTTTGGTACAATTGCTGAGAGGATTCTGATGGAAATGGGCCGTTTTCAGCATAACTACCGAGAATTTTTAGGATTTTTTTTTTACAATCCCTGATCTTAAATTTTGACGGACAGATGAAAATCCTGTATACTTTCTCAACAATTTTTTTTTACTCACAACTGCGCGATCTTATTTTTGTGGAAATTTTTATCTGTAATTTGGCAAATTTTGGTGATGTATTCCCCAAGCCATAACAGCTTTTTATGTGGGGGACTTTTAAACGTCAGAAATGAAGTCGAAAATTGAAGATATCTTCGGGGA
>JAPXFY010000945.1:0-35000 GCA_030674185.1 Monoplex corrugatus
TCCGAACGGGAGACGTCATTTTGAGAAATTAAAACTGAAACTGAAACAGTGAGCCGACAAAAGCTGTGGATGGGAAAAGGGTGTAAATTTGACGCAGTGGTGGATAACTTGGGGGAAATAAAAGGTTAACCTAGTGTGTCGATACCCCCAGTGTGCCGAAACCCCCAGTGTGTCGATAATCCAGTGTGTCGATAACCCTGTGGTCGCTGTACGATTTCTCCCCAGTTCGCGATAAAAATGCTTAGGTAAGTTTTCATGTGGAATTTTTTTTCGGGCAGTCCTTTATTTTTTGTAAGTGTTCGTGATTGTTATCACAAAGGGGAAATTAAGTCAGTTTTGGCGTGTCAGTTGGGTTGATCATAAAGGTTGAGACCTTTTTTTTTTAACTCTATCTATTTTTATCTATCATCTATTTCTATCTATCTATCAAATCTTCTACTATCATCTATCTACTATCTATCTATCTGTTATCTATCTATCTATCTATCTTCTGTTATCTATCTACTATCTATCTTTTCTTCTATCAATCTATCTATCGAACGCTCCATGACAATCAACTATAAATTTCAGCGCATACAAAACCCACGCGGCTCCCCTTTGTTTCTCCGCAAACCCAGGCGTGAGGTGCAAAATCCTGCTTAGAACATTTCATTGGCCCCCGGGTAAAGGCTAGGATTCAATAAAAAAGTTGCCTGTCTCTGCTTTCAGTTTATCTTCACGAGAACATGCCCCCTATCTTCCAAACCCCTCCTGCGGGTTACAACCTTCTCGAACGCTCCGCTCCTCTGACACCTCCGTTGACTGTTCCTCGCTTCTCTCTAGACACCTTTTGGGAAAAAATCTTTCTCTGTCTTTGGCCCAAATGTATAGAACTCTCTACCACTGTCCTCAGAAAAACTAAGTGTTTCTCAAACCCTTTAACGGCACCGAAAACCCACCTCTTTCAAACTTATCTAACCCGAAGAGCCTTAGTTTGAAAATCTGTCATCAGACTATCTCCCTGCCTGTATAAAAGATTTTGTAAAGGGGCCCATAGAGCAAGGTGTGTGTGCGTGCATGTGTGGGGTTGTGTGGGGTGTGTGTGTGTGTGTGTGTGTGTGGTGTGTGGTGTGTGTGTGTGGTGTGTGTGTGGTGTGTGTGTGCTTGAGTGAGCTGTGTGTGTATCATGTTTTTGTTACAGCTGAGGAAGGGATAGGGGAGAAATTGAGTGGGAAAGAGACTAAAACTTTAAAAACTTTTTCAAATCTTTGTTTGTATGTAAATTGTGATGTATGATATGCGAACAGTTCATAATTTTTGAGGAATTTTTTTTGTCAAAGGGATTAATGCGTAATACTGAAGTTGCAATTTTTTTTTTTTCGTATAGGATTGAATTTTTCTGTTTTTATCTTCATTCAAAATATTGATTAATTTTTTGTACAACATTTCATGCATAAACACACACACACGCATGCAAACTAGCACACGCACACACAACCACACACCTCTCTCTCTCTCTCTCTCTCTCTCTTTCTCAACAAAACCCCCACACATACCACACACCAAACACACAAACACACCATTCTTAAAAAAAACACGCGACAGCAACGCACACGCCCACACACACATGTACACAACACACGACGCAAGCACACACACGCAGCAATATATAAACACGTATCCCTTTATTCATATGAAAAATCTGTTAATCTTTCTTCATTACTAAGTCTGTTTTCTTTTTTTTATTCTGTGGTTTCTTTGTGTCTTCTTACTTGTTAGCTTTAATGTTTTTTGTTACTTATTGTGTATGTAATTGTGAACATTTTTTTTTTTCCCTTTTGCCTTTCTTGCGAAATGTAAAGCGCTGGTGAGCATGTTTTTTTTATGGAATATGCGCTATACAAATAAACATTATTATTATTTTTTCTATCTTTTACCATCATTTTCCATTATCTATCTATCTATATATCCTTTTTCTATTTTCTAACCCATTACTATCTATCTATTACTATCTATCTATCTAAAACATACATCATACATACAAAATACATACACACACATCATATATACGACTACTATGCACAACACAATACATACATACTCGCACATACATATATACAACACCCCAAAGTCAAATTACGAAGCATTTTTTCTACGCTATTTTTGTGTGTGTGAGAGAGAGAGAGAGAAGAGAGAGAGAGAGAGAGAGAGAGAGGGAGAGAGAGAGAAGAAAAGAGAAGAGGAGGAGAGAGAGAGAGAGAGCACAAAAGACAATAACGAACAGAAAAAAGAAACAATTAGACAGCAGACATGGGCACAGAGAGAGAAAAGACAGACAGACAGACAGAGAGACAGACAGAGACACAAAAACAGGGGAGGGGAAGAGAGACAAGAAGACAGACAGACAGAGAAAGAAGGGAGGAATTTCACCTTCAACATGCAAGGTAAGACCGTCAAAGCCACAGTGTTTAAAACCGGGAACTAAACGTTAATGCACGTGGGGTGTTCTGCACAGCAGGGAAAAAAATAGATTTTAAAAACTTTTTGTAAAAAGATGACATTTACTTCACAAAAGGGGCTGAAAAGGATTGGACTAATTTTTACTATCATTATTGGGATCCTTTTTCATCATTATTATATTGAGTGATGGTCATATTAAAAATACCCGTGTGTTTCTTATATCTCCAAATGAACAGATAAACAAAGCCCACTTATTTCTTTCTGCTGTTGCCACAAACAAACTATCTGTGTCGTGGCCTTTGTGTATTATGTAGACTAGATTGTTTTTTTCTCTTCCCGGGTTTCTGATGACAAACTTTTCAAATTCCAACGAACAAAAATTAGAGCAGCTCGACTTGTCCTAGGCGAGAGCAAACGGTTGGGTAAGATCATTCTTGGAAATACTTTGGCTCCTAGTCAAAGCTGGGCGAACACAAAGTTGCCGTACATCGATTTCATGTTTTCATTTTGACTCTCTCTTCCCTCTCTCTCGGTGTCACTCTCTTTGGCCAACCTGTCCCATCTCTCTATCACGTTGATTTCTGAGTATCAATTACTCCGGTTTTACTATATCTCACTCTATCGTTACCTTTCTCTTCCTTTTCTGATATTCTGAACCCTTCTCTTTCAGCATCAGATGAGTAGATAGTGATTCTCTTGCTACAGGTCCATCATCTAACTTCATATGTACCTACCATCCGTATGGTTGTGAATCGAAAACCACGGTCTTTCTTTTTCAGCATGGCAGTGAAATGAGCTGCCTTAAAACGGTCACTTATCAAACATGGTAAATGTAATGGCCATACCAAAGACATCTTCATCTAACAGAATTCCGTTTTAAATAAACTGTAGGCAACGAGACCATTGGAGAACTAATAGAAGAAGGCTCAATCTTTATATAATTTGTTAACATGAGAAGGTCGTTTCTCAGATCTGTTTCATAAGCTACATTTGCCACTCCTGTGCAGTTATATGAAACATAAGGCAAAATACGTATTAAGTAATCAGTGAAGAAGAATACTGAGAGACAGGCATGAAAAAAAAAAAAAGAACACCAACAAAAGCAAAAGCGAAAACAAAACCCACAAACAAATTCACGTACGACATACCCTGACATCACTAGACTTTTTTTCCTCAATAAACCTTTCTGGAGAGAAAAAAAGGGAGTGATTGAGACAGAGGGAGATTGTTAAAGAAGAAGAACATAGATCAAGAGAAACGGCGATCAAGAATGAAAAAAATAGAAGAGGAAGTGAGAGAGAGGGGGATGAGAGAGAGGCGAGAGAGAAGAGAGAAGAGAGAGAGACGGAGACGAGGACAGAGAAATAGACAGGACAGAGGAGGGGAGAGACAGAGACAGAAACAGAGACAGACAGGAAATAGATAGAAAGGGAGAGACTGAAGAACGATTCAGACAGAAGGACAGACAGACAGAGAGGGAGAGAGTGAAGAGAGAGAGGAAGTGGGAGAGGAGGAGGAGAGAGAGAGAGAATAAAGCATCAAAGATTTTCATTAATTCACAGAAAACACTCGAGAAGCGAATAACTAAATAAATAAACGATAACTAGAGAGAGAGAGTGGGACACAAACGACTAGTATAAAGTGATAGTCAAATAAAAGTTTGACTTGTTTGTATATTTGTTTGGTTTATTTTATTTGTTTTGTTTTGGTTTGTTTGTTTGTTTGTTTGGGGGTTTGGTTGTTTGGGGGTGTTTTGCGTGTTTGTTTAACAACAACACGTCTCATACCTAGGATCAACCCTAAGTTTTTATGTCAAATTCTCACCACAAATAACAAATAAAATCAAAGCATTGTTCTTCCCCAATTTATATAGCGAGGGACGGTTTAGAGGGGGTTAGTGTGGACAGTTTGGCGGGCCATACAGCGGGAAGAGCCGTCAATGTTTTTGGAATGGTTGTTGGACGTAATTTGCACGAAATTGTAAAACTGTAGCGTCACAATAATCACCTCGTGTTCCTCAGAGAAATGGAGCTCCATGTCTCTTTGTCACATCCATTTGGCTTCAGTTTAATCCCGTGCTGGTGCCCTAAATTAAAGGACAATCACATTCTTTTATAGAACTGCCCCTCTTCATTTTTTTTAGTTGTTTGGATTTTTCAAAGATAAGAGGTGCGTTCATGCTAAAGATGTTTTCACACTAACATTGTTACTGTGGGAATTTGGCTCTGTCTGTCTCTGTCTCTGTTTCTGTCTCTGTCTGTCTGTCTGTTCTGTCTGTACTGCTTGTTATCCTGTTCGCTGTCTCTGTCTCTCTCTCTCTTCTCTCTCTCTCTCTCTGTGTCTCTCTGTCTCTGTCTCTCTCTCTCTCTCTTTTTTTTTTCTCTCTCTCTCTCGCGCGCGGCTCCGTTCTGGGTCTGTGTGTGTGGTTTCTACACGGTTTCTAGTCTTTTTTTGTTCTTTTTTCTTGTTTTCTTATCGGTAGGGTTTCCTCTAGCTGCTTCTATCTGTGAAGTATTCACATCAATACCGAATGGTAGTAGTAGGAATAGACAATACCCCATTACCGCAATGTACCTGTAATGAGAGCGTTAGTATACCATAAGGATCTCTCCAGAAATTCCATTGGACACATTCTTTGTGCTTTTTTAGTTTATGAGATGAAGAACCGTTAGTGGTTCTGAGGGAACGATGTAAGACTAATCCTTCTTGAGGCTGTACCAAGTATGGATAAAAAATATTGATTTGTTACTAGTATTTGTTCATTGAGGAACGGAAATTTACAAATGCGTAATGTCTTGTTCAGAAGTTGTTACCCCTTTTAAAGGGAGGGAATGTGAACAATAGCAGGATATCATTATGCACCATGTATGTTTTATGACAATCCACATTGATAGAAATCCGAATTGTTTGGCAAACACAGAAAAGATTTTAGATTCTGGCTTTAGAAGCCTTTATGACCGGTTTTACCAAGGGATAGTAGGACATTATGTCCTGTTTACAGCTTTTCCTTGTTAGGTTATAAACCTACATAGAATGCAGCATTAAAAGCAAATACAATAACAACAACAAACAAACAACAAATGAACATAAAACATGTAAAATGCAAGACAAAGTTTCAAACTGAGTTGTGAATAATATATTGACTGTCACGTATTGGCAATGACTCATGCAGTTTACAAAGCATCGAGAGAGACAGACAGACAGACAGAGACAGACAGACAGAGAGACAGACAGAACTGAAGAGACGAGACAGACACAGAGAGTGAGGACAGAGCAGAGACAGCGAGACAGGACAGACGAGACAGTGCAGAGAGACAAAACTGACAGAAACAGAGAGAGTTTGGAGAAAGACAGGACTGACAGACAGACAGAGAGACAAAGAGAGAGGACAGCGAGGGGACAAAGACAGAGTGAAAGATCAGCGAGAAGCGGGTGGAGAGAGAGAGAGGAGATGTGAGAGACTGCAAGAGACTGACGAGAGAGTGTGTGTGTGTGTGTGACAGCCCGGAGGATACATAGAAGAGAGAGAAACGAGAGAGAGAAAGAGAAAGGAGAGGAAAGAAAGAGCGAGGAGAGCAGTGGTGAGTGAGATACAGAGACAAGAGAAAGAGGAGAAAAAGAGAGAGAGAGCGAGAGTAGTCCAGAGTCATGATACGAATATGAACAAAACCAAAAATAAATAATACAAATCGAGTTGAGTCCATGAATTTTTTTTAATCGTTATAGCACCACAGATTAGGGTTTTCCTCGGGTTTTTGAATATTACGCTCCGTTGATTTGAAAGATCTGTATTAAATGATATGCCTCAGTTAACTATATAGCACACATTTGTTACTGGACTTAAGAATTTGAATCTGATAGCACAAGAAGAACTCGGAAAACAAAAATTAAGTGGATGTGGGTGTTGTCTAATGACAGAGAGAAACAGGAATGGTTGATTTGAAAGATTGAGAGAGAGAGTGGGAGAGAGAGAGAGGATTGATTGAGAGAGACGAGAGAGAAAGAGAGAGAGAGAGGGAGTGACAGACAGACGGACAGAGGACAGAGAGGACAGAGACAGAGAGACAGAGACGTCAGCCAGAGAAACAGAGACAGCGATGAAAACAAGCGACAGAGTGAGACAAGGAGGCAGAAAGTCAGACGAGAGAATGACAGAGAGAGAGAGAGACAGACAGACAGACAGGACTCAGAGAGAGGACAGAGATAGAGAGGACAGACAGAGAGTAGACAGAAGGGAGAGACTGGACAGAGACACTCAGAAAACGAGGAGAGACATAGACACAGATAGACAGATAGACTGGACAGTGACAGACAGACAGACAGGACGACGAGAGACAGACAGTCAGGACATACAGACTGACAGATAGACAGAAACACAGACAAGAGACTGAAACAGAAAGACAGACAAGCAGACAGGCTGACAGAGAAAAAAGGACACAGAGAGAATGACAAAGACAGGGGGGAAACACAAGCAGAAAAGCCAGAGGCGTAGTGAGCGAGGAGAGAGAGGATGAGAGAGGAGAGTAGATTGGATGAGACGCAGAGGAGAGAGAGAGAAAGAGAGAAGAGGGAGAGAGACAGTACAGACAAAACAGACAGACAGAGAAAAGAAACAGACAGGACGAAGAGAAACAGACAGACAGACAGGACAGAGACCAGACAGAAAGAAAACAGAGACAGGAACCAGACAGACAGACAGACAGACAGAGAGAGAGAGATCCGTATAAATTAATACGCTCATGGCTTGCTTAATCCTGCTTGCGTGCTTGCTTGTACCGGCAAGCATGTTGCTTGTTTGTTGGCTTGAACTTGATTATTGATACTTTATTTTGCAAACGGTTTAAAAACAAACAACAAAAAAGTACCAACAAGGTTTGGGCAGTTTTCAATTTTTAGGATCACTGCACTCAGCGTGGTTACCTTTGTGCCACCTTTTTTCTCTTTTCGTTCTTATTTTCTCAGCCACCTTAATGGACACAGAATATGGAGCATCATTTTACAGTGCGTTGATGATGATGTCGTTCTTGGATGATAACTCATGATGATGTGGAGATCCTATTTGTATTGAGAATCGCATGACAGGGATGTACTCTGCGCCTACTATTATAGCTTATTCTGGCGTCAACCAGGCTCGGAGAGAACAGAAACTGCGGGTGCTGGTCAGAAGATTTGAGCCAACACCTCAATGAAGCATGCTGAGAAGTGGATGAGATTCGACAGTGTCAGTTCCAGTCTTTACCCTATGGCCAATATCACGCCCAACTCTGGGGAAGAGGACCGGTTTAGAGCCGTTAAATCCCACATGATTCTTTGTAGGGATTGTTGGATTTGACCTAACAACTTCCATGTGGGTCATAGTCCGTTGCGCAGATAATAATAATATATATTTTAATTATTTTTATAGCTCAAAATCTCGATAAAAATCAAATCTAAGCGCTGAAACTTTAACTTACGGCACGCGCGCAGACCACACGCCATACACACACACTCACACATGGTATAAATGGGGAATAAAGATTAAAAGCAATGGAAAATTTTAGATTTTCCATGTCTGCTGTTTTGCTGTAATCCGTCTGTTCATTGATAGATGGATTGAAGATATTAAACGATCTACACTTTTTAAATGGGGGGTCTATATTATGGTGGATGGGGCTGAGGTGGTAACAAGTAATAATTTGCGAACAGATGATATAGTAGAGTCTTTCGTTTCATCTTTTTTTTAATCTTCTGAACTGTTTAAAATGTGGTGTATTTCCCATATGATCACAATTGCAGAAATGGCCCACTCCCTCCATGCGATGAGTTACCCTGCCTCTTTATCAGGAAACCGTTCCTTGTCGCATCTGAGTGATAGTTATATCGCTTGCTGGTTACTTGTAGAACTGGCACCATCTCTGTCTGTTTGTCTGTCTGTCTGTCTGTTGTCTGTCTCTCTCTCTCTCTCTCTCCTCTCTCTCTATCTCTCTCTCTCTTGTTTACGTGTCTCTCTCTCTGTTTCTCTCGTCTCTGTCTGTCTGGCTCTGTCTCTCTGTCTCTGCTCTGTCTGTCTCTCTCTGTGTCTCTCTGTCTGGTCTCTCTCTGTCTCCTCTCTCCCTCGTCTGCTCTGTCTCTCTGGCTGTCTCTTTTTCTCTCCTCTCTTCTCTCTCTCTCTATTTCTCTCTCTCTCTCTTTCGTATAGTTGCAATACTGATTAACTGTGATTATGTTGATATATGAGATAAGTTACAAAGAGTAATTGCGGTATAATGCAATATCAGTGACGTGACAACAATGAGATCATCATCATCATCATCATCTATCATCATCATCATCATAAACTTTTGTTGCCTGGCAAATATATCCCTTCTTCTTCTTTCTTCTTCTTCTCTTCTTCTCTTCTTTCTTTCTTCTTCTTATTCTTCTTCTTCTTCTCTTCGCAGTTCTTATTCTTCTTCGCAATTCTTCTTCTTCGCAATTCTTTCTTCTTCTTCTTGCCATTTCTTCTTCTTCTCCTTCTTCACAATTTTCTTCTTCTTTTCGCAAATTCTTCTTACTTTCGCAATTCTTCTTCTTCTTCTTTTTCTTTTCGTTTTCTTCTTCTTTTTCTTCCGCATTTTTCTTCTTCTTCGCAATTTTTAATTTCCTTCGCCAAGTCTCTTCGCAATTCTTCTTTTCTTTCGCAATTTTATTCTTCTTCTCGCCAATTCTTCTTCGCAATTCTTCGCAATTCTTTTTCGCCAATTCCTCGGCAATTCTTCGCAATTCTACTTCGCAATTCTTCGCAATTCTTCTTCTTCGCAATTCTTCGTCCTTCGCAATTCTTCTTTTCGCAATTCTTAATCTTCTTCTTCGCAATTCTTCTTCTTCTTCTTCTTCTTCTTTTCCTTCTTCTTCTTCGAATTCTTCTTCGCAATTCTTCTTCTTCTTCTTCTTCTTCTTCTTCTTTTCTTCTTCTTCTTTTCTTCTTATTCCTTCGCAATTCTTCTTCATCGCAATTCTTCTTCACAATTCTTCTTCGCAATTCTTCTTCTTTCTTCTTCGCAATTCTTCGCAATTCTTCTTCTTCTTTTCGGCGAATTCTACTTCTTGCAAATCTTCTTCTTCTTCGCAATTCTTCTTCTTATTCGCAATTCTTCTCGCCAATTCTTCTTCTTCTTCGCAATTCTTCTTCGCAATTCTTCTTCTTTTCTTCGCAAATTCTTCGCAAATTCTTCTTCTTCTTCTCAATTCTTCTTCTTCTTCTCAATTTCTTCTTTTCTTCTTCTTCGCAATTCTTCTTCTTCTTCTTCTTTCTTCGCGATTTCTTCTTCATCTTCTTATTTCTTCGCAATTCTTCTTCTTCTTTCTTCGCAATTTCTTTCTTCTTCTTCTTCATTCTTCGCAATTCATCTTCTTCTTCTTCATTCTTCGCAATCTTTTCTTTTCTTCTTTCCTTCGCAATTCTTCTTCTTCTTCTTCGCAATTCTTCTTTCTTTCTTTTTTCTTCTTTCTTCTTCTTCTTCTTTTTCTTATTCTTCTTTCTTCTTCTTCTTCGCAATTTCTCTTCTTCGCATTCTTCTTCTTTCTTCGCAATTCTTCTCTCTTTCTTTTCTTTTTCTTTCCTTCTTCTTCTTTTTTTCTTCTTCTTCTTCTTTCTTTTCTTATTTCTTCTTCATTCTTCTTTCTTTTTCTTTATTCTTCTTTCTTCTATTTCTTTCTTCTTCTTCTTCTTCTTCTTCTTCTTTTCTGTCTTCTTCTTCTTCTATCTACTTCTTCTTCTTTTCTTCTTCTTAAAACAACAGTTCTGAAAGAAAAATAGTTATCATTCAATCAGATTGATCCCTTACTTGATAAACAGAGTTCTGAGTCCCCTTCCTATGAGCCAAGGAAAGAAAAATTGGGAATGTGAAACCAGTACGAAGGATTGGAGAGTTTTGAACTAGTCACGGTTTGACTTTATTTAAATACAATATTTCTCTAATGAAAAGGAAACCAAAACCAAAACAAATAAACAAAAAATCACCAACAACTGCATCAACAAAATGAAAAGAGAACAAAGAGAGATACATGCTTGTGCGTATGTGTGGGTGTGCTGTGCGCGCTGTGCACGTGTGTTGTGTTTGTTGTGGTGTTTGAGTGTGGGTGTGTGTGTGTTTGTGTGTGTGTGTGTGTGTGTGTGTGTGTGTGTGTGTGTGTGTGTGTGTGCTGTTTGTGGTGTGTTTATGATAGAGAAGATGACAGCTAGGATAAAGATGGTCATTGTGTTGAACAGCTTTAAAGTGTATGTTAGCTCAGCAATCACTTCATCAGACGGCATGATGCACATTCAGAAATGACGGCAGTATCGGCCAAGACAAATAGAGCATTCAGAAGATGACATGCATTCTTACCAACAAATGCCTTTCAAGTAACATCAGGAAGAGAGTTCTTTGAATGTTACATAGAAAACCAATTACTGTTGTATCGGATGCGAGGGTGGACATTCAACAAGCCAAAGCCAGCAGAACAAGATTGAGGCAGCCGAGAGGATGTAGTTTCTACTGAAGAATGTTTGAAGAGTTCCCATGGACAGCAAAGGAAACCAAACGAGACAGTCTTGAAGGAGGCAGACACAGTAGATCATCATAAGGAAGATTAGGAAAAGACACGGCAACATTTATAGGCGCAATTTTATGAGGAAGGGGGATTATTTGGTGCACATGGTCACAACGGGGAAAAGCTGGAGGGAAAGAGAGCACTAGGTAGACCCAAGGAGGAAAATGCGGACGGACATTGCAGAGTGGCTGGGGGCGAGGAGGGTGGGGGAGATGCTAGGGGCAACGAAGAATAGAGACAGATGGATGTCCATGATCGCAACGCATGCGCAGGGCACCTGATGATGATGATGATATATACAATAGGATATTATTATATATATACAAACTATTACTATACTTATATTATTTATGTGTGTGTGTGTGTGTGTGCGTGCGCGCGCGTTGTGTGTGTGTGTGTGTGTTTTTGATAGAGAAGATGACCAGCTTGGATTAATGGTCTATTTGTCGAACAGGCTTGTGGTGTATCCTAGCGCAGCATCTGTATTTTGTGGTCCCATGTGCGCGCGTCGTGTGTGTGTGTGTTGTGTATGTGTGTGTGTGTGTGTGTGTGTGTGTGTGTGTGTGTGTGTCTGTGCTCGTGTGTGTTGTTGTGCGTTGGTGTGTGTGTGTTCGCTTCGTTGCTTGATTTTAACGTTTTTCACTATAAGTGATATTAGTCGGGGAAAAAAATGGCATGGATGATGAAAATAAGGGGGGGGGGGTGGGGGTTGGAGGGCGAGAGGGGAAACAGAGTTAAGGGAAGTAAAAAAAATTAAAAGGATGCGGCACTATAGGTCTTAATGGAAAAACGGATATGGATGAACAGAGAAAATGAACTAGAACAACGCTAACATCAATAATGTAAAAGAAAAAAATCGTCATAAAAACAAAACAAAACAAAAATAATCATAATTATAAAATAATCTTAAATGTAACGCATTATAGGACTGTGAAACCATGATTTTGAAATTTTAACTAATCAAAACTTGATCCGATACACTTCTTTAAAATGCGTTTCAAGATAGTTCCTTGTTAAAGTCTTTGGTATAAAGCGAACGATGTGAATTGTTCAGCCACTAAATTCATAAACGTTGTTACTATATTTTATGTTTTCATATGCGTTCAGTTGAATTGCGGAAAATATGTTATATCTCTATTTAATCTCAAATGATATAACGAGGAATACTTTACAAATTTATTACAGATATTTTTGTACTGTAAAAGTTTGATTCTTTTTTGTGAAAACAAATTTTTCATTTAAATGCTTCATTGAAATCGAATCCATGATGCTATTTCTAGCGTGTTGTAAGCTTCTTTTACCGAGGTGTTAAACATGTAATTCTATGGAATTTTCTGAATGGGAGGGCTCCGGATTTAGCTGCTCTGTCAACTACGTTGTGGCCATGAAGACCACATGAGAAAGGCACCCAGCATAAATTGATTTCTGTTACATTTTATCTTTAAAACAATGTATAGTTGATGGCTCATTAATTAAGTCAGGTCTTGTGTCTGTATCAAAAGACGTAAGGCATATAATACAGATTTTGAATCAACAAAGAGAACACTTTGAATGACACAGGCGAAGGTTATTAAATTAAATGGGCAACGCTTGACAACAGCGACAATTCGCTGAATATATAGATACATTTTGCCCCCAATGAAAAAAGACTTTTTAATGTAAATTTTTGGATCATAAAGGCTGCTCAGCGCTTTGGTTTTGCTAAGACCTGACCCATCGGTAAAAATGTGATGTGGGTACGGTACTTTTCATCGATGTGTTCACAAATGCTGTGGATAGCGTAATGTTGGACATTATCTTCTTTTTTAACCTTTTGCATTAATCGAGATCAAAATTGGCCTTTAGCATTTCCCATTGTAGGGATAGGCGTTATCGTCGGTTTCTCGGCTAATTTCAGCCGATTGTTATGTTGGACTGTTTGATCAGGCCAGATATGTAAGTTGCGGCTGTATTTTGTGATGAAAGGCTTTTTGCTCGTTTTGGAAAATCAGTATCAGACTGATCTTTATTCTTTGCTTCACAAAATTATCCTCTTTGTTGAAGTAGTTCTAATTGCAAACTTTGCTGTAGCTACTCAGCGATGGGTTGTTTAATGGTTGAATTTCAGCAACTGTTTGTATCGTTTCCATGAGCTAGAAGCATGAGTTGGTACACCTAGTGCAATTTTAGACTTTTGCAGGCAAGTCTGAATCTTTTTTAGTAAATATTTGGCTGCATTGAAGAACAACTTCTTGCGCGTAGGATAATTTAGTCCTGACCAGCGCTGTTGAACAGATGAATATCAGTTACATTTTGTATCCTTTCCCTAGGGTAATTTGCTTATTATCTTGAAAAATAATTTTAGGTTTTTTTTCGCGCTTTTGTTGAATATATAATCAAAAATGGACATTCCAGCTTAAATTGGACGTGATGTAAACTCCAGGAATTTTATCGACATGTTTGTAATTTAACACTTCACCAAGCTATTTGGATAAGGTATGGTCAAGTTATGGAGTTACAACCAGGATCAAACAGCTTCATGTTAGTTTTTCTGCTGTCAACGACAGCCCATTTTGCTAAAACATATTTGTTTCCAAGATTATCAGATCAATTTGATACAACTTCACTGATGTAATTTCGCGCCGTTCTCTGTGGAGGTTGTCATTTTTTAACAGTGATATTCATCCAAGTGCAATATATCATCAGCGGTACTGTACTAAAACAACACGATTTGAAAGAGCTTTAGATGATCGGTATAAGGATATTAAATAAAATAGGTGCTTATCACTGAAAACCTTGTGGAATCCCATGTAGAGGCTTCGTGAAGAGAATAACTTGCTACCACTCTTGCCTGAACTTGTTCTATTAGCTAAAAAGATTTATTGTAATTGGAAACATATTGCCCGAAAACCAAAAGATTTTAGCGTTGAACAATAATACGTTTATGCCAAACTTGTTACGTAAGATTTTTTCACATCACAAGAATGTAGCTACTAAACCTTTTTTGGGGCAAACTGTGGTTTGATCTGGGAGTTGTAAGTTTAACTAGGTGCTCAACTGCCGGATCTTTCATTTTCTTAAACTGCTCTGGTTTAACGGAATAACGGTTTATTTTTATCACAGTAGTTGTTTAAAGTCTGTTTAAGACCATAATCTTTCCATTAAGTTTGCTTGTGTGGATGCCAAAGCAATAGGTCTGTAACTGTTTTTATCGGTTTTCGATTTTGCCTGTTTTTGCGATTGGTTTAACTATAGACTTTTTTGCAGATTTGTGGCACAGGTTTCGGTAACCCAGCATTTCTTGCAAATTTTTGTGTAGGAAAATAATGGTATTTTTCAGGGAGATTGTTAAATATTTCAGTCGAAACTGCATCATCACCTACCGAACTCTTTTTGTGTGTAGAGTGGACAGTACTGTGTTTTAGCTTTCTAAGGTGATTTGGAGAATTTAACCAGAGAATATTCAAGATGCGGAGCCACCCTAACTAAACAAATTTTTAGCTGTCGGAGAAATCGTGTTAAAAGGCCCCATATGTCAAGAACGAGAAGAGGCGCCTTGCCCAAAAGAAACAGAAGACGCATCAGAGGGCCAAGGCTGATGGAGAGAAGATTATGGTCCAGTGCCGCGGGAGCAGAGAAGAACAAGGACCGAAATCGGAACCCGGTCGCGGGAGTCTGACGCTAGGCCTAACGCTACATCTGGTGCACCGACCACGACTCCACTGACACGCAGAGTGGGACAACCTGCACAGCGCCTCTCCCAGCTTCGGCGGAATCTGCTGTGGAAGTACGGCAGAATAAAAAACATATACCTGGATCTGCGGGACCAAGACAATTCTCTGGAAAAGGGACGGTCCTTACTCTACTCACTAACCAGCAAAAAAAGAAATCACCATGATCAACCCGTAACTGTCAACACAGACGGATATACATTGACACACATCCCACCTAAGCGTATTTTGCGGTCTTTGGAGGATTTGATGCGTTCTGCCATTCTGCTTTCGTATATGGCACATTGGTTCTATCAGAATCACTTTGTTTACGTGGGAGTCAGAGTGGACGGCGACTGTTGGTCTCATGCATGTCTTGCTGATGGCATCTGGGTTTTTTATCCACTATGGGATGGTCTGCTGTACACTCAGTCGACTTGCTCCATCCTGAAGAAACCTTTGGACAATGTGATGGTTGTCATAGCACTTTGGGCACAGACCTGTTTCCATCCCTGCTTTGTTGAACGTTGTCCATAGCTATTGGTGCGTTTGGGTCATGTTTTAATTCGCTAATCCACGTCTGCTGATCACTTTCAGGAATCTTGTTGTTGCCTCCATGGTATACCTTCATTGGCTAGCGCTACTTGCAAGAGCTTAGGACACTGTTCACTGTTTGTTTCTTCTGACAGAGCGGACAGTGCTGAATGGGGGTGTTCTGATTTCCCCCATTTCACTAAGTTTGCATTCCGAGGGAGGAGGTCATACAGATCTGAGGGTGGATGCTTATACCTTAGAGGAGCCATGATGCCAAATATCGTTCCCGCTGAGACTTCTTTTGGAGTGCACTTGTCCCCATGTTGTCCATTGCCCCTGTTGACTTCCTGGGACTTGCCTTCTGCACTCTTTTGACATCTTCTTCCTTCAACTCCTGTATGATCATGTCTCTTTTTTTCCTTCCCTTTGGCTTTGGACACCACTGCTATTTTTGGTGCTCCCTGTCCCTGTCTGTTGGGTTTGGCGTGTGTCCTAATTATTTTCATTTGGATGCTGGAGGTTTCTCTTGGTTTGTTTTCAGTCTCTTGGACTTTCCACTTTCATGCCATGTTTCAGGGCTTTGGATGATACTGATCTCACGATATTGTCTTCCGATTCCTCCTGCATGCGTCAACAGTCTTGCTTTTCCTACTTGTATTTCCTCCATCTATGAATTGTGAGGTAGCTTCAGCATTGCTTGACCGAACATGTAGATGCTTATCATCAGTGAGACCAGGTGGGACACCGAGCATTTTCTTGTGTATTTGTTGATTTTGGCTTCCATTGCTTCGACTGTGTGGTGCAAATGTCATAGATTAGCAGGTGGCCACAGCAGCTTTGGTATCAGCATTGAACTGTAGAACACCAGACTTTGTATTTGCCTGGCAGTCCGCAGATTTATCTATTTTCTTAGGACTTCTTCTGCTGTTTGCTTGGGTTTATCATCCCCTTTGTGTGTACTTTCAGTGTGTAATCATACTTCTTCCGATGGGACTTTTTTCGGGCTCTTCTGTGACAGTCGGGGACTTGGCATGGTTGGTACATGAATTTGACTGAAATCTGCCACTTTTCCTATTCGCAGTGAAGAGACTTCGGGATTTTCTTGGTTTGAACCTATTCTTGAAGAGGCCACCAGCTCATCCAGCTGCTTTAAGATTTGGTGTGTCTCGTCTCATCCGTGTGACAAGACTGTGTGTCATCCATGAAAGCTTTCCAGAGGAGGGCATATGGTATCCTATCTCCCAGATTCAACTGACCTGGAATCTTAGTTCAGCTTTCTAGATCTGACTTTCCTGCCAACACGAACAGTATGGTAGCAGATTTGCACCAGACCATTGCTATATACGTACATGCACACACACACACACTTACACTCACACACACCACACACAAACACACATACAACCCAACACACCACATACAGACACACATTACACACATACAAAACACACATACACACACTTCACTCACACACACACACACACTCACACACACACCACACAAATACCACTAAATAACACACCGCACACACACAATATATCTATACATATATATACATACTTTACATAGATATATATATATATATATAATATATATATATATTTATTATATGCATGTACGTAATTTTTAAATGTAATGTATGTACATTTTCAGGCGGTTTCTAGAGCATAGTGTGCGTTCATCAGAGTATTCATAGCTCTCGAAACAATTCCATATGCGCTCCATCCAATATGGAATCTCGTTATCGGAGGGACTGTTTGAACTAGTGCAGAACCCTACGGCTGGGCTAATTATTCAGATGGAAGAATGGTCGGGAACAGGACCGTTGAGACACTGACATATACCAGAATGGATTGGAAAATAATCAAGCAAGCATTTTTGTTTTGTGTTTGTTCTTCTGGCTGGGATAAGCGTGAGAAATCCTGACTTTGAGTCCGAGACTCTGTTACCAGAACATCCAAACCTTTTTAAAAATTCGAGCTTTTCAGGCTCATCACGGCAGAACATTCGATATATGTTCATCTCTTCGGTTGTGAGTCCATCGTGCTTGCAATAAAAAAAAAAAAAGGATAAAAGAAACAAAAAAACAACACACACACACACACACACACACACACACACACCACACACACCACCAACCCACACACACATACACACACACACACGCACCACACAACACCACACTCGCACCACACACGCCAATACACGCACAGAGAGGGAGTGAGAGAGTGGACAGACAGACGAGGACAGAGAACAGAAGACAGAGAGAGACAGATAGACGAGAGGACAGAGAGAGTCAGAGGACAGGACAGACAGAGACTGAGACAGAGAGACAGAGACGAGAGACACGGAGAGAGAAACAGAGAAAAAGAAGAGACGAGAGAGGACAGAGGGAAAAGAGTCTTGAGAGACTGATTGAACTGACTGAGAGTCAGAGAGATCAAACAGAGTAAGGAGATACAAAGACATAAAGAGAGAGTGAGAGAGAGATAGAGAGATGAGAGGAGAGAGAGAGAGAGAGTCGAGAGAGAGGACGAGACGAGAGAGGTAGAGGAGAGAGAGAGAGAGAGAGAGAGAAGATCGAAAAGACCAGAGGAAAAGAGAGAAAGACAGAGTACAGACTAAAAATGTAACGTTCGAACCAATAAGTACTTCATAGTTCCTCAATCCTCTACAAAAACATTTTTCTTTCTAAATACGTTTGGCGGTTTCATATTACTCAAACAAAAAAGAACCTGATGAATTCCTAGCGTATCTTTTCTTTTCCATGACCAGTAGAGAACATGCCGAAATTCCTGCTTGCTGGTCACGTTTCGGCGAGATGGGAGGTCAGGTAACAACTATTGTAATGGTTCAATTGTTACCTGTCCGTGACTTTGTGCTAGTTCATTTTGTGCCTGTCCGTGACTTGTCCTGGGTTCATTTTTACCTGTCCGTGACTTCTGTGCTGGTGATGGGTCAGTGACATCTTGCTGTGTCTGTTGTGACTAGTTGTCTGGTTGATGGGTCGCTTCGTGTTCCTTTTCTGTGGGATGGTTGATGGGACAGGTACCTTCTTTCCGTCTGTGACTGGTTGATGGGCAGTTACCTCTTTCGTCTGTGACTGGTTGGATGGGCAGGTACCTCTTTCTGTCTGTGGTGGTGATGGGCCAGGCTTATCTTAACTGTACTGTTCTGTGCTGCTTGTTTGGTTGAAGGGTCAGGTTCCGGAACCTGTTGGTGTCTGGTTTGAAGAGTTAGTTATATCCTTGCTGTACCTGTCTGTGATTAGTTGATGGATCAGGTACATCTTGCTTGTTCCCTATCTGTGATGGTTGATGATCCCGTTACATCTTTGCTGCACCTGCTGTGACTGTTTTGGTGGATGGGTCAGGTATTTGTTCCTATTTGTGACTGGTTTTTGTTTGGCCATGGTACCTATAACCTGTCTGTGACTGGTTGATTGCTTCCAGTTTGTCTTGCTGGACTCTGTGACTGCTTGTTCTGTTGATCAGTCAGGTGCGTGTTGCTGTACCTGTCTTTGACTGGTTGATGCGGTCAGGTACATTTTGTTTGCAACTGTTGGATTAATTGATGGGATCAGTACATCTTGTAGTACCTGTCCGTTGGACTGGTTGTTCTGTTTCCTTTATCACGGTTACCTGTTCCTGTTCCCTGTGACTGCGTTGATGAATTCGTCACTATCCGCTGCCTGTCACTGTCTCATTGAGCTGGTTGATGGTCTGTTTACTGTTGCTGTAAATGTCTGTGTCTGGTTGTTCTGGTTGATGGGCATGGTTACATGTTCCATTTGTGACTGGTTGATGGGCCAGCTACCTGTTCATGTTGTGACTGGTTGATGGGACAGGTAGCTGTTTCCTGTCTGTGGCTGGTTGATGGGTCAGGTACTGGTTCTGTTGTGACTGGTGGATGAGCCAGGTATCTGTTCCTGTCTGTGGCTGTTGATGGGCCAAGTACTGTTCCTGTGCTGTGACTTGTTGGTGGGTAAGGTACATCTTGTTGTTACTTTTTCTGGACTGGTTGTTTGGTTGATTGGGCAGGTACATCTTGCTGAACTGTGTGTGACTGTGGTGTTTATGGTTGGTGGGTTACATACATCTTTCTGTACCTGTCTGTGACGGTTTGATAGATCACGGTACATCTTGCTGTACCTGTCCGTGACTGGTTGGTGGGTCTGGTATGCCTTGCTGTACCTGTCTGTGATGGTTGATGGATTCAGGTAAATCTTGCTGTTCCTATATGTGACTGGTTGATAGGTCAAGACTTGCTCCTGTTTGTTACTGGTTGATGGGCTGTGTACTTGCTCCTGATGTTACTGGTTGTGGGCCTGGTTCCTGTTCCTGGTTGTGACTGGTTGATGAGCAGGTACATGTTGCTTTCTATGAGCGATTCTTGGGTCAGAGCATCTTGCAGTACTGTCTGTGACTGAGGGATCTGCGGTTTGATGGATCAGGTAAACATTTGTTGTTATGAGTCTGTTGACTGATTGGTGGGCCAGGTATGTCTTGCTCTACCTGTCTGTGACTGGTTTGATGGCCAGTCCAATCTTGTTGTATGAGTCTGTGAATGGTTGGTGGGCAAGGTGACATCTACTGTCCCTGTTTTCGACTGGTTCCAGCTTTGTTGGATCATTTTTGTGTGGTGAGGGTCCGGTACGACTTGGTCCTGGTTCGGTTGTTGTATCTGCCTTTGACTGGTTACTTTTTCCTCACGATGGGACGATATACATGTCCCTGATTGTGACTGCTTTGACTCTGAATGGTGAGTCTGATACTGATACTGTCCATGGGACTGGTCCGTTCTGGTTGGACGGGCCCAGGTGGTCTCTTGTTGCACAATCCGGACTGGTTGACCGGGACTGGTACATATTGTGGTACCTCTCTGTCACCGGTTCTCGTGGGTTGAAGGCCCAAAGTACATCTAGTGGTACCTGTGTGTTCATTGCGGCTCTTTGACCAGGCACAAATCTGATCCTGGTCATTGCGATGTGTGAGGTGGAGAAAGCCTTGTTGAAAGTATCGGTCAACTTGGTCATCGTCACTGTCCGCGCGCGGTTGAAAACCCTTAAAACAGGGGAACCAGAGTTGACTTCGATCTGCCTTTGCATGGCCACTGTTGAAAGTAGCCAGGTTCCTGCTTTTTGAATGTCGGCTAGATGTTTCCAATGGCGGATGGATAAAAAGTTCAGACGCAGAAATTGTTGTTCCAGATTTTCCTTGAAAGCCGATGTTAGATGGTGGTTGATGGTGGGTCAGGTGGTTAGAGTGGTGGTGAAGTTGGCGATGGCGGGTGGTTGGCATGGACAATGGTGGTCGGTGGTTGTTGGTAGTGATGTGGTGGTGGTGATGGACTTGCTCATGTCAGATCTTTGACTTCAATGTCTGCCTCTCCTTGATACTTCTACCATGTTTACTCTTTGTACAGGTTAAAAAGAACATAAAAGAACATGAGTGCCAGGAACAATCTTGCCAAATAGATTAAATATAGGTAAATATTATCTTTTACAATTCCTTTCATGCAAGGCATGTGCAGAGACACTGTCATACGAAAAAACACTATTTGCTTAACGCAGTCAGAATTAATGGCAGGATTATTGAGTTGCAGTGAGAACACAACTGACCTGTCTTATTTGATGGCTGAGAACGAATGGCAAGCTTGTCTAATGGCAGTGAGAACACAAATTAGGCCAGTCTACTGGAAAACATACGTCATAACACATATCCGATTTGTCTGATGCAGGGAGATCTCCACGGGCATGTTTGAGATGGGTATCAAATGTTCTCGTCTTTGGGGAATGTATCGTTATCACACTGTTTTTATCACCAAACGTTTTGATATTTTTCTGATAATTTCCTTTATCGCCCAAATCCATACCTTGAGCTTTTGTTGATGACGTTTAAGTATGAGAATGTAAACTCACAGCTAAGATAAGCTTTGAAAAACGGTACTCTTGGAAACTCAAATACTGATAGTAGGACTTAACGTTTTAAATTATATCTATCTATCTATCTGTCTGTCTATTATCTATCTATCTATCTATCTATCTATCTATCTATCTATCTATCTATCTATCTATCTATCTATTATCTATTATTATCTATCCCACCCTATCTATATATCTATCTATCTATCTATCTATCCTGTCTGTCTGTCTGTCTTTCAATCTATCTATTTTTCTATCAATCGATCTATCGATTTGTCTATTGTATCTATCCTGTCTAATCTAACTATCTAACTATCTTATCTATCTATCTGTTATCTGTTCTGTCTGCCTGTCTATCTATTATCTACCTATTTTCCATCCATCCACTCCATCCATACATCCCTATGTCTATTTATCTATCTATTATCTATCTATCTTTCTTTCTTTCTTCTTCTCTTTCTGTCTTTCTATCTATCTATCTATCTATCTATCTTAATCTGTCTATATATCTATCTATCTTTCTTTCTTTCTTTCTTTCTATCTGTCTATCTATCTATCTATCTTTCTATCTATCTATACGATCGATCTATCTTATCTGCTATCTGTCTCTCTGTCTCTCTGTCTGCAAATGTCTATCTATCTATATATCTATTGCTATCTAATATATTGAGGAGAGAAGAGAGAAGAAAGAAAGAAAGAGGGAGTGAGAGAGAGAAAGTGAGGAGAGGGAGGGGGGGGAAAGGGGGGAGGGGGGGCGTAAGAGAAAGAGAGAGAGCGATAAAGGGCGACTGCATCATCTCAAATGCAGTCGCCCTTTATTGTCATAAGATTTGGAAACCTAATTTTCATATGGCAATTTTCTAACACATATTGTTAAAAAGACGGCCATTTCATATGCATGCTATTTGACCGAAAAAAACTTGTCTTGAACAAACCCTCTGATGACGTTTATGCTCTGTTTTTAATACAACTAAATTAGCAAAGGCAGATATGTAACTTGACAGTGTGCTGAACATTAATCGTTGGAAAAATAACATGTTTTTTTTTCATGACATTGCAGTTGCTTGCACTTGCTCATAGCTTAATGGGCTTATACTAGTACCTGTTTTTTGATCGAGTAGCACACACATGCACGCACACGGCATACACACACGATAATAATTTTTTTTTTGCCATGTGTATAATGTAACGGTCGATTTTTAACATAATATGGTAAGGGGCGAGGGCCAATAGTCAGGTACACGGACTGTTGTACAATTTATTATATCTGTAGAGTGTATACATTCACGCAAGTATATGCATACATTTCTATCTTCTTATGTATTATAATAATTGCAGCACAAACACAGATATTTCAATAAGAAAAATAACCATCTCTTAGAATTTTACACCCATAATGAGGTATTGTATATTAGTCCTCAATTAATGCTTAGGGAAAATAATTATTAGATATTGATAACTATGAGGATACACTCACGCACACTGTCATAAAACACAACACGGCACAGACATCAACAATACACACACACGCACCACACACAAAAACACACACAAACAACACACACACACCACACACACACACACACTCGGCTCGCACGCACGGGCACTCACACACAAATACACGCATCGCACTCAAATCACAATTTCACGCACATCACAACAATGGAAACATGTAATAGAATTGAACCTGAATCGCTATTGTGGACCAGAGTGTGTTCCATAGGAGTAACTCGTTAAAAATTCGGTTGTACGTTAATAAAACATATTTTGATTTGAAAAAAGAAACAAAACAGAAAAAAGACCCCCCACCCCCCCGCACCCCCAATAAAAAAAAAAATAAAAATGGAATCCGAACGTATATTAAAGTGATTGATGGTGTTAAGATGATAAGAAGGCCAGAGGGAGATTCCTGTACCTGTCTGTTACTTGGTTGTTCTGGTGGTGGGTCAGGTACTTCTTGCTGTACCAGTGTTCTGTGAACTGGTTGATGGGTCAGTACATATTGCTGTACCTGTCTGTGGGAATGGTTTGGGGGGTCAGATACATCTTGCTGTCCTGTCTGTGAATGGTTGGATGGGTCAGGGTACTGGTTGGTGGGTCCGATGAATCTTCCTGTACTGTCTGTGACTGGTTGTGGGTCTGTAAATCTGCTGTACTGTCTTGTGACGTGTTGATGGGTCAGTCAGATACATTCTGTGTACCTGTCTGTGGCATGGTTTTTTGGTGTGGTGGGTCATGGTCCTTTTTGTATGAGCCTGTGATGGTGATTCCGGTACAATGGGTCAGGTACGTGGCTCTGTCTGTTACTGGTTGATGGGTAGGTTCCTGTTCCTATCTGTGACTGATGGATGAGCTGGGTACAAGGTTCATTTAATGGCAGGTTTATGGGCCAGGTTACATATCGTTGTACCTGTCTATTGGACTGGGTGGTGGATCACGTAATCTTGTTTGTAACTGTCTGTGACTGTTGTTTTTGTTGGATTGTAGGTATTTCTTGCTGTACCCCTCTGTGAATTGGTTGTCGGGTTGTTGGGCAGTTCACCTTGCTGTATCTGTCTCTGGACTACTTGTTCTGGTTTTGCGGTGGGGTCAGTTACATCTTACTGTGCTCTGTCTGTGGACTTTTTGTTTTGGTTGATTGGTCACGGTACCATGTGCCCTGTTGGTTGTTTTGTTGTTGGGCCAGTACACTACTTGTCTGAGGAATGGATGTTTTGGTTGTGGGGGCCAGAACAGCTTGCTTTACCTGTCTTTGACTGGTTGTTCTGGTTGTTGGGTCAGGAACATCTTTGCTGTTCCTGTCTGTTTAATTGCTGTCCTAGAGCTTGTGGCACGGGCATAATTCTTGATTTGGACATGGCGATTAGAGGGGTATTAGGAACATCCATCTTGCTGTACTTGTCTTTGAATAGTTGTTATTGTTGTTGGGTCAGGGAACATCTTGCTGTTCTGTCTGTTAATTGCTGTCCTAGGAGCTTGCACGGGCACTACTTGATCTTGGACATGGCGATTAGAGGGTTCCAGAGGGGAACGTCCATCTTGCTGTACTTGTCTTTGACTGGTTGTTCTTGTTGTTGGGTCAGGAACATCTTGCTGTTACCTGTTCTGATTAATTGCTGTCCTAGGAGCTTGCACGGGCACTGTTTGTTCCTGGACATAGCGATTAGAGGTCTGAAGGAATGTCAGATGACCTGAAAGGTCACGACTTGATTGTCGTCACTGTCCATTGTAGTGTGGATTATCGGATTCTAATTCATTCCTGGTAGAGTGAGTTTCATCTGCCATTGTGAGACTCAAGTTGAAAGTTTCACTGGTTCCTGGCTTTTGCTGATTGGCCTAGACTGTTTTGACGACAATGACTATAAAGTTCAGCTATAGAACTCTTATGACAGATAGAAACATCAAGACCTTATCACTGTTTATGATTTAATGACGTGGCAGGCTTATGGTTCAAGGTCATGTTCATTTTTGATTTCGTCTATTACATTAACACCAGTGGTGCAATGCACAGGTTAATCTATTCCAAGCGCCAACATGCCTTCTGGAAAATTGAAATTGTCTGCGGCAATAGCTTATGGATGATTCACGGACGAACTTATTATAGTTGGAAGAATTGTTAATTATGGTTTCCCGTTATACACAAGAGGTTCTCACGTTCGATTTTATACTGGGTAGGCTCAGTGCTTTGTTCTGTATTTATACCAGATAGGTGGTGTTGTTATTACGGATTATACTAGATAGGTGGTGTACCGTTCTGATATTATTACTAGGCAGAGACAAGTGTTGTGTTCTGATTTTATACCAGGTAATTGGTGTTACATAATGATTTATACTTAGATAGGAAGTGTTGCCGTTCTGAATTCTTACTACATACAGAGATGGTGTCACGTTTTTATTTTAAACCAGATAGGTTGCTACGTTCTGATATGTACTACACTATGCACAAAAAGTTGAAGGTTTTTAACCTTTTTTCTTTTTGCACAAATACTTCATAACTTTCTAAATAGAAAGCCAATGCGTTGTAGTCTTGGCAAACATTTAATTCCTTGCTTTAGTGATAACGATACACCAATTGCCTTCAATTTCGAGCAATCGTTTTGTGTGAACATTTGATCAAAGTGGTTCGTATCGAATTTGATTTCCCAAGTCATTGAAATCACAAGACAGGCATTCTGATGCTCCCAAAAGTTCAGTATTGCGTGTAACCACCATGGCTGTTATGGCACTCGACGCAGCGAGTCCTCATCGAGTTGACCATGTTGGTGAAGATCCTCCTGTGGAGCGCCTCTGCCACTCAGCCTGCTGAATTTGGTAGAGGTGTTGTTGGGCATCCCCTCGGGGAGGGGGGTGGTTGTGCTTCCTCACTTTGCGATCAGCTCATCCCAGAGGTCTCAAATCGGGTTGAGATCGGGACTGCATGCTGGGCCACTCCATTTGTTGATCCAGACTGTGGCAGGAAGTCGTTTGACAACCTTTGCCCTGTGGGGGCGGCAGTTGTCATCATGGTAGACAGGCGTCGGGTCCCATCTGCTGCCTGTGTAGGCACTGCCAGCGGTCGAAGGATCTCATCGGCCAGTATCGGAGGCCAGTCAGGTTACCCTGTACATGATACAAGGGTGTTCTGTGGTGAAAGCTGAAGGGGGTGCCCCCCAGCACCTTTACTGAAACCTCCACAAAGGACACCTTTTCTTGGACAGTAGGGGTCATAAAGCATTGCCCTGGGCGCCTCCAGACCCTCAGGCGGCCCGTCGTTTGTAGGTTCATGGTGAGCGTGATTCTATCAATGCTGTTAGGACCTGGGCACCATTGCTAACGTGTCCACCTCACGTGTGCGTCTGCAGATAGGCGCGGCGTGCTGCCCTATGGGTGGGTTAAAGCGTGGCCGTACAGGCTGGGCGACTCGAGAACGGAGTTAAAACCATGAAGGCGGTTCCGTATGGTCTGCTGGCTGATGTTGGATGTTTGTTGCCACCCTCAGCTGCCTTCGAATGATGCTGGAAGAGGCTGTTCTTGTCTGCTGGGCTTGTCGTTCAATAGAGGACGATCTGTCCACGTGGGTTTGTCTTCTACGGTTCGACAGATCTGCGTCTTTTCATGGACCTCCCAGTGGCTGTGAAGCGTTTGGAATCAGTCTGACAATGGACGTGATGAGACAACCTGAAGTCGTCCCGTGGCCACTTCTCCGATTGGTGAACACCATCTTGGAACCATTGCAACAGCTCGTCCCTCTCAAATCTCGCTCAATTTTCGGTGTGGAGGCATTGTCAGATCAGGCCTACTACTGGTGGAATGTCTTCTTATAAGCCAAGCAAGACGACAGGCATCTCACACAAAAATCAGCAGTGCTTGCACGTGCATAATGGTTTTTCCATCTGGTTGTGCAATGTGTTCAGGCCAGAACGGTTCCAAAAACCAAGGTCCTTTTCGCAAGTTTCCGCTTTTCCGTTTGCGGCCAAGCTCAGTAGTAGAGAATCCGTGCCCAATTTTCGCACTAACACAACATCGCCCACTTACCGACTGAACAGATTTCCATACAATTTGGCTGGACTGTAGGATTTTAAATTACAGTAGGCGAACTTGAGGTTTTTAATTACGACCTGTTTTCTCATAGTGATCCTTAACTTTTTGTGCGTAGCTTATTATAGACGTCTAATGTTCATAATCGATAGAGATAGAAATGATACGTTCTCATTTTATATAAATTAGAAGGTGTTACAAGATAGAGCATATATAGATACATAAGATAGACGGTGTAGATGTAAATGACGTGAGTACTCTCAAGTTCCAGAAAAGATTTAAAACAATATATATATCTTCAACAACCTCAGTGTTCATAAAATTTCTCCTTGCAAAATCGAGTGATTGCTGAAGGAGGGGATACTATACAAATACATGTGCAAACTATGTCATTCAGTGCCTGTTTCAGAAATATAATTGAAAAGTAGCATAGGTTTGTTCTTATATATATATATATATATATGTTCATGTTGAATGATGACGGTACCTTTTACATAATTTTTTTTATATATGCCTTTGTCGATGACATTTGATATGTGAAATCATTTATATTGTTGAAATCTTTACACATATGCCTAGCTTATTACATCCAAAAACTGTCTTATTGCTCCTTGGAATAGTTCGTATGACACCCTCGTTGTGTTTCTTGTAAAAAAGCCAAGCGGACTTCTTATAGTGCCTTGGTTGGGTCTTATTGTACATAAAATGCTGTGATTCTGATCCTGACGTCTTCAGAAGCCTCATATGAGAGCTCTTCGTCACGCTCTAACAGTTATTGTGATCTGTGTGGAAACAGGTGACAGAGCATGTTGTTTTAATCGTTAATGTGAAGGATGGCAAGTGATATACACGAGTTTTCCTGATAACCTTGGTGACTGTTCCTATCGTTGTCCTTGAAAGCTTTGTTAGATGGAGTGATTGGTGGTGGTGTTGTTGGTGACATTGGTATGAATGGTGGTTAGTCAAGGTGGTAATGGTGATGGTGTGACACTGGTGTGGCGAGTTTGGTAGTGGTGGTGATGTGATGATTGCTCATGTCAGACTTTGCCCCATGATGCCTGCTTCATACTTGATCTTTGCCTGTTTCACTCTTTGTAAGGGCAAAAGAACACCGACTGCCAGGAACACCTTGCCAAGTAGAGTAAAGGAAGGTAGTGTGAACGAGTCCTTCTTTACAAGGCCTCCCCTACAGAGACATTGTCACAAACAACACTAGAGCCTAAAGCAATAAGAACATATGCAGATATTGAGTGAGTGAAAAAACATCCAGACCAGTCTAAAGCAGAGACAGCGCTTGATAGGATTGCTTCAATGCAGTGAGATCAACAAAACAGATTGCAGTTAGAAACATAACAGATCTGTCTAATGCAGTGATGGTCTGTCTGTTGCCAGTGAGATCTGCACGGCTTGGTTTGAGATAGGGTACGAAATGTTGACGTCAAAGGTTGTTCAGGCTTATCACACTGTTGTCGTTCATGAGCGATAGGTGTCGTGTGGTGACACTAGTCGTTGATAACTTTTTCTATCGCTTTATGCACTCCCTAAGTTTTCATGGACGTTCAATTTAAATTGTAACTCTACCGAAACGATCAGCTGTGAAAACTGTACTCTTGAAACTCAGATGCCACCTAGGAAAAGACGTAACTTTCTTATTTTCATTCTATCTATTATCTATCTATCTATCTATCTATCTATCTATCATATCTATCTATCTATCTATACTATCTATTATCTATCTATCTATCTATGTATCTCTATCTTTCTACTTATCTATCTATCTATCTTTTCTATCTATCTATATATCTATCCAACTATATATCTACTATCTATTTCTATCTATCTGTCTGTCTGTGAATCGATTCTATCGATTTGTCTGTCTATCTATCTATCTATCTAGCTATTCTATCTATCTACCCTATCTATATATCTATCTATCTGGTCTATCTATTTTATCTATCTATCTATCCACCTATTATATCTTATCTATTCTAGCTATCTATCTGTCTGTCTGTCTAGTCGATATATCGTATTTGTCTGTCTATCATCTATTTGCCTATCTATCTATTATCTATCTTATATGGAATATTATAGAAGACAGAGTGGGATGGGAGAGAGAGGAGAGGGAGATGTGATTGCATTTGAGTACTTATATTCTATATTCTCAAATGCAGTCGTCTTTATCTTTCATGACATTTTGATGTGGGCCATTTTCTGACATGTTCTGAAATGAACAGCATTTTATAATGCATGCTATTTTGGACTAAAAAAACACTGTCTTGACAAACACTCTGTTGTTCATTATGCTGTATTCAATTCACAAGATTGGCATAAGGCAAAACTGTGTAATTGGACCAGTGCGCTGATACCAAAAACCATTTGAAAATAAACGTTTTATTCTCATGTCATAAGATAAGTTCGCACGTACTATAGGATTATGGTATGTACCAATACTCCTTGTTTTTTTTTTGTTGGTTGTTTGTTTTTTTAGAAATAGCAAAAACATAGTGGATGGTATCTAAATTAAAAATCGAAATTCCGATGTACGGCAACTTTGTGTTTCGTCCCATGCTTTGACTAGGAGCCAAAGTAGTTTCGCAAGAAGGAATCTTACACCATACCGTTTGCTCTCGCCTAGACAAGTCGAGCTGCTCTAATTTTTGTTCGTTGGATTTGAAAAAGTTTGTCATAAGAAACCGGGCTTAGAGAAACAAATAATTAGTCTACATTATTACACAAAGGACACGACACAGATAGTTTGTTTGTGGCATCAGCAGAAAGAAATAAGTGGGCTTTGTTTATTCTGTTTCATTTGGATGATATAAGTTTATCACACTGGTAGTTAATATGACCATCATCTTCAATATAATAAATGTTGTTAAGGATAGCAATAATGATGTAATAATTCTAGTCCAATCCATTTCAAGTCCATTGTGAAGTAAATGTCATCTTTTTACACAAAGATTCCATTAATCTGTTTTTTTCCTAGTGGCAGCAACACCACGTGCAGTTAACTGATTAGTTCCCGGTTTTCTACACTGTGGCTTTGACTGGAGTCCTTATCCTTGTCATGTTGAAGGTGAAATTCCTCCCTCTCTTTCTCTGTCTGTCTGTCTGTCTCTGTATCTCTCTCTCTCTCTGTGTCTGTGTCTCTGTCTGTGTCTCTGTCTGTCTGTCTGTCTCTCTCTATCTCTGGTCCATGTTTGTCTGTCTAATTGTTTCGGTTCTGTGTCTGTTATTGTCTTTGTTGTGCTCTCTCTCTCTTTCTCTCTCTCTCTCTCTCTCTCTCTTCCCTACCTCTCTCTCTCTCTCTCTCTCTCTTCTCTCTCTCCTCTCTGCTCTCAATCTCTCTCTCTCTCTCTCTCTCTCTCACACCACACATAAGGCATAGCTGTATGAAAAAATGCTTCGTAATGTTGACTTTGGGGTGTATGTATGTATGTATGTGCGAGTATGTATGTATGTGTGTATGTGCATATGTATGTCGGTTATATGTTATGATGGTTGTGTATGTAGTTTATGTATGTATGTATGTATGTATGTAATATTAGATAGATAGATAGATAGATAGATAGTAGATAGATAGGTAGGATTAGATAGACAGAGGATTGATAGATAGATAGATAGATGGAATAAATTGGATGGATAAATAGATAGATAGACTAGATAGATAGATTGATAGATAGATAGAAGGATAGATAGATAGATAGATAGACAGAACGACAGACAGATGATAGATAGATAGATAGATAGATAGATAAATAGATAGATAGATAGATAGATAGATGATGATAGATAGAGTAGACAGATGATAGATAGATAGATATATAGATAGATAGATAGATAGATAGAATTAGATAGTAGATAGATAGATAGATAGATAGATAGTAGATAGATAGATAGATAGAGTTAAATAAGAGGTTCTATATCCTTTATGATCAACCCAACTTGACATCGCCAAAACTGACTTAAGTTCACCCTTTGTGATAAACGAATCACGCATCACTTCCCAAAAAGAAAGGACTGCCCGAACAAAATTTCCTCATGAATAACTTACCTAAGCATTTCAGTCGCGAACTGTGAGAAATCGATAAGACGGACGCAACAGGGTTATCGACATCACTGGATTTATCGACACACAGGGTTATCGGGCAACCACTGGGCTATCGACACCACTAGGTTAACCCTTTTATTCCTCATGTTATCACCAGCTGCGTCAAATTTACACCCTATCCTATCATAGCTTCCGTTCGGCTCACTGTTTCAGTTTCAGTTTTCATTTCTCAAGTTGACGTCTCCACGTTCGGAATGAATTTCCATATGCCTTAACGTCACAGGTGCCATGTGATGGAGAAGCTCCTGAATGATCACGGCACAAGTCTTAACCTGCAATTAAACATGAGCTGGCAAGGTCCGGAGTCTTTACCTAGATAGTTCCATAACCACCTGGGGTCGTAGGGGAGTGGGTGGCAGAGATTGACTTTTCCCGGGGCCAGGACCACGAGGGCGGCGGCCATCCCCTCTCCCTTGATACAGATTCATATCATATTCCACTTTTTCGTGTAACCAGACTTCAGAAAGGCAAGAAGGTTAATTTGCCTATAAGAGGTGGGGCCTGGTGAATTCAACTTATCTCTCATGTTTAATACCAAGGCAGCCGGGCAATGTCCTGGATTTTTCCGGATTTCAAACTGATGTGGAAATCTTTAGCGTGCGCAGCCAGAAGGCACACGAGTCCTGATTCGTTTTTCGTCCTCTTCCGATATGACAGACGTTCAGTTGGATTTTGCGGTCAAACTGAGGAGAAAATCAAGGCCTCTACGGGGTGCGAACACTGGAACTAGGGTTTTAATTATGGTAGGCGCCAAAAACGTCTGATCCATTCTGTCCATTCTTCTCACTGTGAGCACACTGACTATTCTCTCCTTCACCTTTTCATCTGTTTCAATCACCTTCCTGTCATTCTACCCCTTCATTCCAACCATCGATGTCCTGACATTCAGAGTAACCAATCAGCCTTCATTTCAACAGCTGTCCACCGTTCCTTCCTGCAAACAAGTGTGGGGTTAGGACAAAGAAATAAAAATGGTTAAATTGGAGGTGGGTGTACAGCGGTTAAAGATGAAAGGGTTAAATCGCTGGGATAGGGCGAGGGAGTAAAACAGTTATGGAAGCTGTTAGGATGGGGCAGAGGGTGTGAAAGGATTAAGGAAGATGGTGGATAGGGTTGGAGGAAGGGAAGTGAAAGGGTTAATGAGCTGGTGGATATGGTAATGGCGTGGAAATGGTTTAACGGCAGCTGATGGATAGGGTTCAGGGAGGGAAAATATTTATGATGCTGGTAGATGGGTAAGGGGACTGAAAGGGTTAATGAAGTGATGGATAGAGTGAGGGAGTGAGAGGGTTAAGGTCGCTGATGGATTGGGTGAGGGTCGCGAAGGGTTATGGTTCTGGTGGATAGGGTGAGGAAAAGAAAAGGGTTAAGGAAGCTGGTGGGACAGGGTGAGGGAATGAAAGGGTTGATGGTGCTGGTAGGTAGGGTGGGGACGGTGAAAGGTGTTGTACGCTGGTGGATAGAGTAAAGGACGAGAAAGGCTGAATGACGCTGGTGGATAGGGTGAGGGAGAGAAAGGGTCAAGGAAGCTGAGTGGACAGTGTTTGGAGGGAGTGTAGGTTGATGCAGCTGATGGATAGATTGTGGGAGTTGAAAAAAAAAAGGTTAATTTAAGGAATGCTGGTATGGATAGGGTGAGGGAGTAGAAAGGGGTTAGGTAAGTTGATAGATATGGCGAGAAAGTCAAAGGGTCAATGCAGAATCGATAAGGCAAGGAGACTGTGTGAAATGTAGAGGTAGCAAGTCTGTCTGCAGTAAAACGTTGATGAAGCGGGAAGACGTTCAAGACACTTGAAGTGTCTGAACATTGATCGTCTTGGTCGCGAGTGATTTTGGTAGGATTAACTATTACCCCACATCCCCTCCCTTCTCTCTCACCACTACCCCCTTTCCACTGCCGGCTGCCTCAATTCTTATCGACAGGTATGTACATTGATTGAAAGACTAAAACCGCATCTCACCCGCGAAATTTATGAAAATTGGGAGAGAGAGAGAGAGAGAGATGGAGAGAGAGAGAGAGGGAGAGAGGGGAGAGACAGAGAGAGAGAGAGACAGACAGACAGATCGACAGACAGACAGACAGGGGGACAGCAGCCAGGGACAGACAGGGACGCAGGACAGACAGGACATACATACAGACAGACAGATAGAATAGGTTACAGATAGATAGATAGATAAGACAGACATATGATAGGACAGACAGATAGATAGATAGAAAGAGAGATAGATAGATAGAATAGATAGGTAGTAAAGAGATGGATAGATAGCCAGGTAGATAAATAGATGGAGATAGATAGATAAATAGATGGATCGATAGAAAATAGATGGATTGATAGATAAGAAAGATAGATAGGATAGATAGGTATGTAGGATAGTTAGGTAGATAGGTAGATAGGGAGTTGGGTGGGTAGGTAGGTATGGCAGTATATTGAAGATGTAGATTAGCAGGACAGATACATACATTACATCCATACATACATGTATGCAATGTATAATACATACATACTTACATAATTACATACCGAGATGGAGAGAGATAAGAGAGAGAGCGAGAGAGAGAGAGAGAGAGATAGAGAGGGAGAGAGAGAGAGACAAAGAGAGAGAGAAAGACTGACTGACAGACACGAGAGAAAGAGATACAGGACAGACAGTCAGACAGACAGGAGAAAGAGAGAGAGAAAGAGGAGAGTTCAGACTTTAGCCTTCAGACCTCAGATTCAGTAAGGAGCAGACAGATAGACAGACAGACAGAAAATACATGAACTCTATTTAAGCTCATTGAGCTTTAAACAAAAAAAAGGAAAACTAAGATTCCCTGCAGCTCCTTGGACAGCAGAAGTAAAAGGATGTGTACATCTGTCTACATGGTACACTCAAGTAGGAATAACTATTTTAATACACAATTTAGTTTTTCAGGTTTTAAAGCGTGGTTAAATAAATCCGCCAGGTTCTGAACAGAAAAAAAATAACATCACGCTGTTTACCTGGCTTGCCTTGGGGTGAGGAAAATTCCCTGGAAGGAAGGGATGGTATATTGGCCTGGCACGCAATGAAAGGCAAAAGTCTGTCAGAATTTGTTTTTCGAGAGTAATGACTGACTGGGGGAATATGTTACATTATACAGTCACTGCAATTACTGTCGACTCCAAGTCTACTCATTGACGCTTTTTGGTGTGACGTTTACTGGAAGTAGTGGAAAAGCGCAGACGTTCATGTCACCCTCAATATGTCCATAAGACTTATTCTACGGTGAAGGACCCAAGACACCCTGTCACTTCAAATCTTGCCAGAAAATAGATTCATTTACCAGGAGTATACCAAGGTTATTTTATAAAACTTTGATTAAAGGTGGTGTTAATCATTCAATAATCTGCTACTGAAAAAACAACCAATTATTAGAGAATAATAACAGAAAATATATAACAAAAACACAACACAAACAAACAAACAAAACAGCAAATATCCCAGGATGATACATATCATTTAACAATCCGTTCCAAACAAAACGGAATGACGAAAAAATCCAGATTTTGTATCTTTTCGAGGACAGGTGAGGTTGATTAAACTTCAGTTAAAGTAAAACTTATAAATGATTGAGAAGCATGGTAGGACTTGTCATAACACGAACACAGATTCTAAATATTGTCAAAAGTTTCCACAGAAAAAATATTGGACGAAAGATTAGATAAAAGGACAAAGCAACTTTTATTAGACTTTTAATGAGGCAAGAGAAAGTTGCGCACCTAGTCACAACAGGAATGCTGGAGGGAAAAAGAACACCAGGTAGACCAGGGAAATATTGGACGGTTATGCAGAGAGGATGAGCACAGAAAAGCTAGGAGAATATACTTCAAGCGGACAAAAAGATAGATTTGTATGGCGGACCATGATCGCATAACGCCATGCAGCAAGACAAACATGAAGGATGATGACTAGACTAGATCAATCAGTATCTTGTTTCATGGTATCCCAACAGGGGAAGGGATCCACTTGGGAGGACTACTCTTTTAATTGTTTGCTGTCTATCAATTATGAGCTTGGTAAGTTTTCAATGAATTGGGATTTTTTATGCAAAGATTGATGAAAACTTGAATGTTTAAAAAGAAAAAAAAGGAAGGAAAAGAATGTATGGCATAAAGGCGTGCACTTTGATGTTGAGATCAGACGGGGATCAAGATGTATTCTGGTTGGAAAATATGACACGCTCCATAAAATTTCTGTAAAATTAGTTGTT
>JAPXFY010000945.1:40000-44025 GCA_030674185.1 Monoplex corrugatus
TTGAGAAAGTACAACATCTGAACTATTTTGTGAACAGCTAAAATGTCAGTGAATTTCTGAGCTAATTATAATATGATAATTTTGAGCTCTCTCTCTCCGAGTCACTGTATACTTAAAAGCAATCCCAATCATTGAACAGAAACGGTCACGCTGTATAAATAAGTCTACTTTTACAAATTAACGTATCATTTTAACATCACAGTTGCAATTTAGGTGTTCGTGGTCGTTTTAAAACGTTCATGATATCTTCAAACAGACTTGCAAACATGAATTTTACAAGGAATCAGCAAATCTGACCTAACAATTAACTGAATGTTAAATGGATTATATCTGCATACAACAGGATATATAATCATTTTTGTTTGCCAGTTGAATGACAACTTTCTATAACGTGACAGTTTAACTGACCGTGACCATTTTTAGTATCAGCTTTAGGTTATATGCATAATGCCAGAGGAAAAATCCTTTGTCCATCTCTCAACCAAACCTGGCACTGTAATCGTATGTAATTTTCTTCTCATTCTTTTACCATTCCTATCGAACACTTCGATTTCAGTGATCAGAAAAGTTCCACAACTTTTAAATAAAATTATTCTTTTTAAAGTGTCGATTTTTCTGCAGAAGCCGAACTTTATTAAATGAATAGATACGTAATGAAGAATACAGCAGATAATACTAACTCAAACAATTTTGTTTTCACACTGTACAAAAAGAATCTTCCTCCAGTTTTTAATGAATTTCTCCTATCTCCATACAATTTTCTGTGCGATTGAAAAAAAAAAAAAGATTACCGAGTAACTTTTGTTTGCCATTCTATTTCTTCGAAATTTTTATCCGTAGAAAAAGTGAATTTAGAATGCCAGCCCATTGATCTTCAAGCCAGTCGTCCCTTGAGCTAAAAAGACACTCCCAACAAATTGGGAAATCACGACACAAGGGAGGCTATCAATTCCGCTCAACAGCATAATTACAATGAATCATTTACCATGACTGTTTTTAGTATGTAAGAGAGACAGACAGAGAGAGAGAGAGAGAGAGAGAGAGAGAGAGAGAGAGAGAGAGAGAGAGAGAGAGTTTTGTGTGTGTGTGTGTGTGTGTGTGAAAAAGCGAGAGAAAGACAGTGTGTGCGTGTGTAGGTGTGTGTGTCTGTTAGCAAAATATGTTCGCAATTAAGCCCTTATTTGTATGCTCTTTTCTTGTTTTTTCAACGATTGCACAAGTAGGTCATCTTGTGGGTATCTTGCATAATTTATAGTCAAATGTTTGAGAGAGAGAGAGAGAGAGAGAGAGAGAGAGACAGACAGAGAGAGAGAGACAGAGGCAGAGAGACAGAGACAGAGAGACAGAGACAGAGAGAGAGACAAAGAGGCAGAAAGAGACCTACAGACAGTGTGTGTGTGTGGTGTGTGTGTGTGTGTGTGTGTGTGTGTGTGTGTGTGTGTGTGTGTGTGGTGTGTGTGTAGAAAAGCTTGAAACACTTTATTAATCAAGGGTGTTATCCTTATAGCCCACTGGATCTATCCTACAGCTAGTCTGCGCTATTCGACCTACAGATTTAAGCATAGAAATATTAAAATCATCACCACACACACTCACTCATACACATGTAGAAATAAAGGTTTAAGTCTTTGACTCCCACAGCATGGTAGCAAAGCAAAAACTTAACCCTTTGACTCTCACCCTTTCCACCAGCTTCCTGTTAAAATAATGGTTTAAAGCATGACGTCATATCTGTAGAAATATAGCTTAAAACATGCCCTTACACTTGTGGAAAAAAACACTTTTAAAACATACCGCCTCACCCATGAAAATAAAGTTTAAAACATGACATTACACCTGTAAAAAATAGTTTTAAATCATGTATCATGACATCTTGCTTGTATACATATAGGTTAAAAACACGATGTCTCACCTGTAGACAAAGGTTTAAAACATGATGTCAAACATGTATAAATAATGATTTAAAACATTACACCAAACCTGCAGAGAAAATGATTAAATCATGACGTCTTAGGACATCACACCTGTAAACATTAAATTTGAAAGATACAATACAATATAATACAATACAATACTTTATTTGTATAGCGCAAAATCTTGATAAAATCAAATCTAAGCGCTAAAACAGACACACACGCACGCACGCACGCACACACACACACACACCCACACCCACACACGCACACGGCTAAAATGGGGAGAAAGAATAAGAGCAATGGAAAATTATAGAGAGCATATTATCTACAATTATATATTACAATGTGATTCCCCTCCGAGTGGAGACAGGCTGCAGAGGGGAATGAGTGAGGTCAGGATTTTATGCAGAGGAGAAAAGGTGAGTTTTGAGAGCGGACTTGAAGGAGACAAAAGTATGTTGCTGACGGACAGAGAGAGGAAGTTTGTTCCAGGAAAGTGGACCAGAAACAGAGAAGGCTCGTGGACCATAGGTATTGAGCTTAGTGCGTGGAAAGCGAAAAGTCAGAGGATCGGAGGCAGAGCGGAGGGTACGTGAGGGAACATAGATCTCAAGTAGGCTTGACAGGTAATCGGGGGCTGCGTTATTGAGGCTTTTGTAGCACATGGTGTCTAGTTTGTACTGTATGCGCTTTGATACAGGGAGCCAGTGAAGTTGTGCCAGGAGAGGAGATAATTTTATGTGGTCAGCTTTTTTCTTTTTTAGTACAAGGCGTGCAGCATTGATTTGAATGCGCTGCAGGATGTGAATGGTGGAGGCAGGAAGACCAGACAGGAGTGAATTGCAATAGTCAATGCGAGACATTATGAAGGAGAGAACGTGTTTTGCAGTTGTTTCGACAGAGAGATACTTCCTGATCAGGCTTATACGATGGAGGTGATAGTAGCAAGATCTGGCAGTTTGAGAAACAAGGTTTTTAGCCGAATCAGAAATTGGGACCGATGTGTTACATAATGAGAGAGAAAGTTTCTGACGGGTGCCAATGAGGATAGCTTCTGTCTTGTCGTCATTAAGCTGAAGTTTGTTTAACGTCATCCAGTTCTTAATGTCCTAGTAACACTCAGTGGTGCGAGTCAAGAGGCGCTGTATATTGTCTGGTGTGTCACTGTCTAGAAGTTGGGTGTCATCAGCATAGAAGGTGTTTTATAGAGTGGGAGTTGATGATGGTAGACAGGGGGAGGTGTAAAGAGTGAAAAGAACAGGGCCAAGGACAGATCCTTGTGAACACCACAGGTCAGGTATGTCAGAGATGCCAAAAGTATGATGAAGTCTAGAAAGGAGAATACCATGATCAATGGTATCAAAGGCTGCAGACAGATCAAGGAGTGTGAGGAGAGAGACTTTGCCAGTATCAGTTGCAAGGAGGAGATTGTTGAGAATGTGTAGCAGGACAGTCTCAGTGCTATGGCACTGGCGGTAGGCTGACTGGAAAGGATTGAGGAGATTGTTGGCAGACAGGTGAGAGTTCAGCTGGTTGAGGACAACTTTTTCGATGAGTTTTGACAAGAAAGAGATATTAGAGATAGGCCGGTAATTGTTTCAGTTCATTTGGGTCTAAATTGTATTTCTTGAGGAGAGGGTGAACAATAGCAGACTGAAAGAATCTGGGACAGTTCCAGTTTGAAGAGAAGTGTTGATGATGTCAGTGATGAATGGGAGGAGAGTAGGGAGACAGTCAGAATAGAGAGAACCTGGAAGAGGATCCAGTTCGCAGATTTTGAACGACATGGATCCGATTGTGTTGAGAATTTCTTCTTGTGAGACTGGGTAAAAGTAGTAAGAGGTGTGCCAGAGAAGGGTCAGGTGGGCATGGCTGACAGGGTGTCCTGTCAAGCCTGTCACGAAGAATTTGTATTTTGGTGTGAAATACTTGGAGAATACAGATGGGAGTTCTTCATTTGTGTGTTTTGTTGGGAGAGGTAAATCTTTTAGTGTGCCAAGAGATGATTAATGTTGTAAAAAGTTCTCTCGAAGAAGAGGCATTCAGATTTTGGTTTGGAAATAGCTTGTTTTTGCAGATGCAATGAGGGTGGATACTTTGTTTTAGAGG
>JAPXFY010000946.1:0-2500 GCA_030674185.1 Monoplex corrugatus
TTATCCGTGTTCATTTTCTTCTGTTACGTTGCTCAAACCATGTGTTTTCTGGTATGGGTTCGTTTACTTGTGCCAATTCAACAAGTTTCTCTCTGCTGTCATTTCGTGTGCCAAGACCATTAGCTCCAACTATGTCATCTACTTTTTCCTGTCTTACTTAAGCATCAAAATCTTCCGTTCTGATTGTAACGTCCTGTGATTTATATTGAGCCTTGGCTGTCTAATTCTACATAGACGTTGTCAAATTTCTTCCTTCCTCAGTACTTGTGGATATTGGTGATATACTTGGATCATGACGATATCAAATGGCTTGCTCTCCAATCTAACTAGTAAAACGCGGTCTGATATAGCCCCATGATCTTTGATAGACTTGGACTTGTCATTGTCCATTTTGACACCTACCCCTCTTTCATGTGTGTCTCCTCCAGAATATATATTTTTATGTTTGCCTGATATCATCATGTCTCTGCTCCATGCCATTTCACCTCTCCTAGTCCTAAAAATATTAATATCAAATCTTTCCATTTCTCTAGCATTGTTCTACTGGTGTACAAAGCAAAATATATTTGATGTCCAGAAAATTGTCTGTAATCTACGCTAAATTTCTGTTTTTGGTTCGTTGATTGGTTGGTGGATTAGGGGTTGGGTGGGGTGGGGTTGGGTTGGGTTGGGTTGGGTTAGGTTTTGGTTTGGTTTGGGTCGGGTTGGGTCTGTCTGGTTTGGTTTAATGTTTCATGGTAATTTGGTAAACAGGACATGAATGAAGTTAGTTAGTCAGTTAGGTAGGTAGATAGGTAGGTAGTCATTCAGTCACTCAATCAATCAGCAGGTCAGTTGGTCAGTCAGTCAGTCAGTCACTAAGTCAGTCAGTCAGTCAGTTAACTAGTTAGTTAGCTAGCTAGCTAGCTAGCAAGTCATTTATTCCTTTTCATTCTTCATTCATTCATTCATTCATTCATTTATTCATTCATTCTATGAGCTTGGGTTGGTTGGCTAGTTAGCCAGTCAGTCAATCAGTCAGTCAGTCAGTCAGTCAGTCAGTTTTTTTCTAACAGAACAGAGAATGACACATTAGAATATATCTTGGTCAATACCTTGTCATGTGTGCTGTGCTTAAAACCTACCTGACAATCAGAACCAAATGAACAGACAAACAGAGACAGACGCAAAGACAGTATTCAAAACACATTGTTTGCTGGCCAAGAGTAGTTAAGAACCATGACCAGACAAGAAACTATAAAACCTAATTACTAACTTGACTGTATCAAGAAACGAATTCATATAAACTAATAACTTTCCAAGACAGATATATTATCACATATCATTTGATCATGTTCCTTGAAATTAACTGACTAGGTCACAAATCTTTTGTCGCTGAAAGATTCATGTCTGTCTGGCACTTCTGCGGAAATAAAACTCACGCAGCTTCAGCAGTCTGCAATGTTCATGTCTACCATGCAAGAATAAACTCGGGAATGCTAAATGTCAGTGAAACGATGTGAGAGAGAGACAGATACATCGCCCATCACCCAGAGGAAAGTTCCGTTCCAGACAAAGAGACAAGTTGGTGAGGGTGAGAATGTGGGAGAGGAGATTCTTGAGGCAGAGCAACTTAAGTGTGTATGGCTCCTTTTTCGCTTCAAAAGGTGTAAAAATCGTGTTATAACATTCCACACACAAACAAAATGTTAAATATTTATTGGGTGAGCGCAGTTTAATCCTGTGCACTTTTAACATTCACATTCCTTGACAAGTTGAATCGTTGAGAAAGGGAGAGAGAGAGAGAGAGAAGAGAGAGAGAGAGAGAGAGAGAGAGAGAGAGAGAGAGAGAGAGAGAGAAATAAAATGGGAGAGAAACACAAAGAGATATAGAGGTAAAGAAAGAGGGAGGTAGATAGATAGGTAGGCAGATAGATAGGTAAATAGATAGGTAGGCAGATAGATAGAAAGACACATACATACATACATACATACATACATATATAAATACATAATACAGTAAATACATAACATACATTACATATATACATTACATACATACATACATACATTACATACATTACATACATACATACATACATACATACACACAAACACACATACACACAGACATACATGTACATGCAGACAGGCAGACATAAACATACATACACACACATACATAATACACACATACATACATACATACATACATATATACATACACACATACATACATACATACATACATACATACATACATACATACATATATACATACATACATACATACATACATACATACATACATACAGTTCCTCTCATACTATATGGCTCTTCATTGCGGTGCGAAACGAACACAAGAGATTGTCAGACCAGTAAATTAGCCTCGGGGAGTAGGCAGTGATGGACTAGTCTTGTTTCCATCAAAGTAGTCCCCAGAGGCCAGCGGGAAAACTGACATCGACCAATCGTTCCCATCAGATGACGTAATTTCATAATTTCTTGGCGCCAGAAGAAA
>JAPXFY010000946.1:7500-10000 GCA_030674185.1 Monoplex corrugatus
CAATCTTAAATCAGCACAGACATATCCAAAAATGCAAGGTGATATTCTACACCTTGCCGGCCCTCCCCTCCCTCCCCCTTCCTTTCCACGCCCTCCTGCATGTCATTATCCACTTCCCCACTTTTCCCTCTCTCCTCTGTCCATCACCAAAATCCCCTGTCCACCTTCCATATCTCCAACTCCTCCATCACCCCCCCCCCCCCCCCCCCCCCCCCCGCACAGCTACCATGTCCAGAAAGCCTGCAATGTTGAAAAACTCATTTCGTGTTTAATCAATTCCCAACAGAGAAGTAGGAGAGGAAACAGAGAATGAAACTTTTCTCTGTGGATTTCCTCGTATAACTGCAACCCACACAACAGCAACTCAATGTATAGAAAGGTTTCTGTGCCTTTGATCAAAACAATGAAACAGATGGACAAAGGCAAAAACAAGAAAAAGAAAATGAACAAAACGAAGCCCCAGACAGTAGAAGCAATCTGTAGACAATAACAAAATATATGAACAGATGTTGATGGAAAGTCAAACGTGTCAATAACAATTACCAATGCTGACTATTTCACAAGAAAGTCTAGTAGGCTCTAAAATGCAATAGGCAGGGATTTCGGTGTTTGCCAAGCTGGATTTCTTTCTATCATGCGTGTGTGGGTATGATCAAATTATCTTTCTGCTGTCTATCAGTCTCTCAGTCAGTCTTTCTGCCTGCCTCTTGTCTGTCTGCCTCTCCCTCCCTCCCTCTCCCTCCTCCCTCCCTCCCTCTCTCTCTCTCCTCTCTCTCTCAATGCAGTGTACATATATTTTAATGTTTGATAAGCTGAATATGTGTATATGTGTATGAACAAATTCTCTCTCTCTCTCTCTCTCTCTCTCTCTCTCTCTCTCTCTCTCCTCTCTCTCTCTGACTGCCTGTTCACGTGCATGCCCGTTTAGTCTCTCTGGTGACTAGGATTCATCATTAGTACTAGTGCCTGAGGTCTTTTATAGATTAAATGGATGGTTAATTCTCTCTCTCTCTCTCTCTCACTCTCTCCTCTCTCTCTCTCTCTCTCTCTCTCTCTCTCTCTCCTCTCTCTCACCACGTGTTCACGTGCATGCTCGTGTGTGTATGAATGATAATTATTTTCATACTTTTCATTTGAAAGATTTCCATTCTGTATTTATTCAGTCATGCGCTCAAGCAAACCTAAGATAAAACTAACAATTAGAACTAAAACAGATCTTCAAAACAAACTCAATAAAGTATCTACACACACAGATACAGAGAAGCAGACAGACAGACAGACTGATAGATAGATATAGATAGATAGATAGATAGATAGATAGATAGATAGATAGATAGATAGATAGGTAGATAGATAGATAGATAGACAGACAGATAGATAGATAGATAGATAGATAGATAGATAGATAGATAGATAGATAGATAGATAGATAGATAGATAGACAGACAGACAGACAGATAGATATAGATAGATAGATAGATAGATAGATAGATAGATAGATAGATAGATAGATAGATAGATAGATAGATAGATAGATAGACAGACAGACAGACAGACAGACAGACAGATAGATAGACGTCGTCTTGAGAAACTGAAACTTTCATCAAAGAACTTTCTGGCCAAGAAATGCTGTTAAAAGCCATCATCTTAAACCCAGCAGGGTCAAAGGACGAGGGACATCGATCACCTTCTGTCCAATGGGATACATGTGGTTCTAATGAGGGTCCACACTGGCCACAACCAGCTCAATACTCGTATCTATCACACAACTTCATATGACACACCCAGAAACCTGCCACTACTGTCAAGAGAACCAAATCTCTCCTCTCTCTCTCCTCTCCTCTCTCTCTCTCTCTCTCTCTCTCTCCTCTCTCTCTCTCTCTCTCTCTCTCTCTCTCTCTCTCGCTCTCTCTCTCTCCCCTGATCGACCAACTTTTGGGAGGGTTGGGAGGGGGTAAGTCAAATGGACACAATTTCAGATATCATCAATGAACAACATCTAAAGATTGAAGCACACAACTGGTTATTAACATACATACATAGACAATCAGACACACAGACAGACATACAGACAGACTGACAGAGAGACAGAGAAAGAGAGAGAGAAATACATAGATACAGAGACAACTAGAGAAAACAAGGGTGTCTCAACAGGTGTGACAATAGAATGGTTAGGACACTGGTCTTTCAACTGGAAGGTGTGGTTTCAAGTCCACTTGTGTACGACCATGTCGGTAAAGGCTTTGGATCCTTCTCATCCCCCAGGTCAACATATGTGCAGAATTTCAAAACAAGTGTGACCGCCTGCGTTCAAGCACAGTGCAGAATGCCTCAGCGGCGCTAGTGCCTCAACTCTTTTTGCAAATATACGCACGCAGAACATATCTCTCACGCACACACACACACACACACACACGTGCGCGCGCGCGTGAAAGAGAAAAAATCCTGTAATCCATGTCAGTATTTAGTGGTGTCACGTATGGACACACGAGAACACCCA
>JAPXFY010000946.1:15000-27500 GCA_030674185.1 Monoplex corrugatus
ACAGATGACGTAATTTCATGTTTTCTTGGCGCCAGAAGAAAGTGCAGGGAAAGTCTGGTAAAGTTAAGTCTTGCAAACTGTTCATCAAACTTTTTTTTTTTTTTTTTTTGCCCAAAGGACGAAGTGTATGTCTTAACTGGAGAGGTTCGTTTTTGTGAACGAGAGTTATAACAGTGCAAATGGCTGTCAGTCACATGCATCTGAATGTCGAGTTGAGTCGACTTCTCTGTCTGTCTGTCTGTCTGTCTGTCTGTCTGTCTGTCTGTCTGTCTGTCTCTCTCTCTCTCTCTCTGTCTGTCTGTCTGTCTCTGTCTGTCTGTCTGTCTCTCTCTCTCTCTCTCTATCTCTCTCTCTCTCTCTCTCTCTCTCTCTCTCTCTCTCTCTCTCTCTCTCTCTCAATGCAATATATACAGATTTCGATGTTTCACAAGCTGGATATCTTTCTATCATACGTGCGTATATGTGCAAATTGCAAAGTACTAGCGCCTGAGGTCTTTTATAGATTGAATGGATGGTTAATTGGATCTCTCTCTCTCTCTCTCTCTCTCTCTCTCTCTCTCTCTCTCTCTCTCTCTCTCTCTCTCTCTCTCAATGCAATGTACACATTTTTTGATGTTTGATAAGCTGAATATGTGTATGAATATGTGTATGAACAAATTCTCTCTCTCTCTCTCTCTCTCTCTCTCTCTCTCTCTCTCTCTCTCTCTCTCTCTCTCTCTCTGTGTGTGTTCACATGCACGCTCGTGTGAGCATGTGCGTATCCATGCACGTGCATATATGAATGATAGGCAGTTATTTTCACATGTCTCATTTGCATGATTTTCAATCTGTTTTGATTCAGTCACGCACTCAAGCACAACTAGGACAAAACTGACAATCAGAGGCACAACGGATCTTCAGAACAATAGCATAATCATCATCATCATCATCAGGTGCCCTGCCGCATGGCGTTGGCGACCATGGACTTCCAACCATCTCTATCTCTCGTTGCCCCCAGCATCTCCCCCACTTTCCTCATCCCCAGCCACTCTGCAAGTCCGTCCAGCATTCTCTCCCTGGGTCTACCTGGTGCTCTCTTTCCCTCCAGCTTCCCCGTTGTGACCAAGTGGTCTAAATCCCCTTTCCTCATAAAATGGCCTATAAATGTTGCTTGTCTTTTCCTAATCTATTAATAGCATAATATAATACATTAAAGTGAATGAACCATCTGGGTGTGTGTGTGTGTGTGTGTGTGTGTGTGTGTGTGTGTGTGTGTGTGTGTGTGTGTGTGTGTGTGTGTGTGTGTGTGTGTGTGTGAGGCAGACAGAGACACACAGAGAGAAACAGCAATGTATCCCAAAATGCTTTGTAATCAAGCAGTGCAAATCAGTTCCTCTTACCCTATGCAGCTTTTCATTGCGGGCATGGCAAAGAACACAACTTACATTGCAGCGCAAAATGGACACAAGAGATTGTCAGACCAGAAAATTAACCTGGGGGGGGGGGGGGGTGGGCAGTGATGGACTAGTCTTGTCAGTCAAAGTAGTCCCCAGAGGCCAACAGGAAGCCTGACATCGACCAATCGTTCGCCGCAGATGACGTGATTTCATATTTTCTTGGCGTCAGAAGGAAGGGCAGGGAAAGTCTGGAAAAGTTAGTCTTGCAAACAGTCCATCAAACTTTTTCTTTTGCCCAAAGGACAAAGTGTATGTCTTAACTGGAGAGGTTCGTTTTGTGGCTGGTGTTGTAGCAGTGCGAATGTCTGAAGGTAAGGTTGGATTGGGTTGTGTTTGGGTTTTGGGTTTGGGGATTTGGGGTTTGAGTGGTTTGGGTTTGGGGGTTTGAGTTTTCCCCTTTTCGGGATTTGGGTTTCCCCCTTTGGGGGGCTGGGTTTTCCCCTTTTGGGGTTTCCCCCTTTAGGGGGTTTGGGTTTTCACCTTTGGGTTTTTTCCCCTTTTGGGGGGGTTACTTCCTTTTGGGGGGTCCGATCTTGAGGGTTCCCCCTTTTGGGGGGTGTTTCCCCAAAGGGGGGAGTGTTTCCCCTTTTTAGGGGGTTCCCCTTTTAGGGAATTCCCCCTTTTGGTGGGTTCCCTCATTTTTGGGTTGGTGGTGGTCCCCCCTTTTAAGGGGGTGATTTCCCCCTCGTTTGAGGGGGGTGTTTTTCCCCTTTTTGAGTGTGTGTGTGTTCCCCCTCCCACCCCCTTTGGGTTTTTTTCTCCCTTTTGGGGAGGGTTCCCTTTCTTTGAGACCGATCCTGAGGGCACGTCTGTTAATGCCCTATTGGTATACTCAGCCCTATCAGTATGGAAGTAGATGTTTTCAATCCCACATATCCTGACTAACAACTCCTCCTCAGGAGCACTTAGTATTGGCAACCAGGTCTGTTACATGTATCTCATCATTCGCACCACTAGTCAGTGAGCGTGCATAGCCATGCAAACATTAATACATTCCACTTTATAGTTTATGTACATTCCTTCCGTTTAGAAACATCACAAACCTGTTCATATATAGTGAATTGAAAAAGATATTTTCTTTAGTGCACATTAAATCGAAATAGAACTGTCTGCAGAAATAATGAAATGTCTTTGAATCACTTGTTGTGGGGTGCATAAAAAAAATATCACTGTTCGCTGTAAAAGCAGACGAAACCAAAAGTAGGTCGCGATAGGGAGGCCAAATTGTAGCTTGGGATTTTGAAAAAAATGCATTTCTAATTTAATAGTGACCTTTTGTTTTTCATTGTATACACATTTAGAATCTCCTGAAGCAATATTCTGAAACGTTAAGCTTTAGATTTTATAAACATTGTTGTGTATGCCGTTTTCAACGAAAACATACCACGAGGGCGTTAACACACGTGTTCTCCTGCAGACACTGAACGGCTGGGTAGGAATCCTGCAGCTTTGAGTTCTGTTTCCACTGGTTCCTTTTCTGTTCGTATTCTTAATCTTATTGTTACTTAAAGCCCAGCCATCTGCGTAGATCAATATCAGGGCTACAACCGTTTCAATACACATACAGTGCTTCAACAGGAAAAAAAAAAAAGGAACAGAAAGTTCAGGGCACATATTAACGCATTCGCGCACATAATCTAAGGAAATGCCCCTGCCGTTGACCACTCCGTACAATTTATCACACAGGAGATTTTTTTAAAAAACACATCTCAATACAAATTTAAACATAATTAAGGACATTAAAACATACATAATAACAGGCCGAAATTACCCAAAATTGTTTAGGCATATCTCATTTCCCTAGAGTCATAAATGTGCTTAATAAATGTACCCAAGTATCAATTTTAAGAGAAAGGACGTAAGACTTTATCAAACACATACAGGTGAACGGACCAGCAAGACAGAAAAAGAAGAAGAAATGACAAAAAGCAAAGGAACAAGTTAGAAACAAAGAGAGTGACAGAAAAGAGGGCATTTCTAGCACAGAATTTCCAGAAGGTGGGGATACTGTTTATACTGAAAGAGCCCCAGGCATCCCCATGGGGTGGGATTTTTTTAAGTAAGTGGGCAATTGTTTGCCCTAAAGATGCTGACAGGGAATTAAATCTTTTTGGGCCCAAAACAGAGATTTTCCTCCACCAAGTGACTGTCTGAGCAGAACTGAGTTTTGCTCAACAAACAAAAAAATACTAATGTCAATGATGATGATGATGATGATGATGATGATGATCGTGATAAGTAAAACTCGTGCTTTACGCCTACGCGCATGTGCATGCACGAACGGTTATCGAACAAGAATTAACGAGACGAACTGCGCGGTTTTATAAGAAGGGAAGCAACTTAGCACTCAAACTGGCAGCCTCCATGTAGCAAGATTGCTGCCCCTGAGCCACACAGCCCGTATGCGCAGTGATTTATCCGAACAAAACAATATAGTCCTTTACAGAGGGAAAATACTATCAGATACAACTAGATCATAATGATGCACTATATCGTGTGTCATTAGCCTCAGTATTGAAGAGGGGTTCAATACTGCCTTTACCCTAAAAACCTGAATCAAGACACTCCACAAAACCCCACTTTCATGACCTGGGTTTTTTTCTTCTCCTTTATGGTTATTTTTAAATCAATCAAAAATGGAATGAATCTAATCTTCCATTGCAGAATTTCTTTTATCCAGAATTTGTACCATCATGGTGTTGCAGGGATAAAGAGTTGAGGATCAACAGCAAGTTGTTGTTATTGTTATTGTTGTTTAAAGCCCAGCCGATTGCGTAGAGCCATATAAGGGCTATAACCGCCTTAAAACATACAAAACTTCAAAAGGAGAAGAAAAAAAAAAAGAAGAAAAGAAAATTACGTACACATATCAATGCATTTGAGCACATAATTTCATAATTTAAGGACATGCTCCTGGCGCTGACCATCCCGTCAATCGCACAGGGGATTTAAAAAACACTCCCGAATACAAGTTTAAGCATACTTAAGGACACTAAAACATATCTAAAAACGGGCATAAATGACTAAACTTGCTTCCGGATATCTCACCTCCCTAAAGCCAAGAATGCACTTAATAGATGTACCCATTTATCAATCCTAAGAAAAAGTACATAAGCCTTTATAGAACACACACAGGTGAATGGACCATCAAGGCAGAAACTGATAGGAAGAAATGACAGAAAGCAAAGGAGGAAGAAAGAAACAAAGAGAATGACAGAAAAGAGGAAATTTCTAGCACAGAATTTCCAGAAGGTGGGGATACTATTTATACTGAAAGACCCCCGGTATCCCCAGAGGGGAAACAGCAAGTTGGAAGACCTAGTGTGGACAAATGCCACGTGACGTCAAGGTCTCTTTCACACCACTAATCAAGGCCTTCCTTGGTCTGCCTCTCCCTTTCAATCCCGATATCCTTTTGTTACATGCTTGTTGAGCAGCTGGTGGGGTTGCTTTCTGGTCAGATGACCAATTCGCAAAATTCTGTCGATGAATATCGTGGTGGACCATTGTTGTTCACATCAGTTCTCTGATTTTGTAGGCATAGTGTATCAAAGTTATTTTCGCTAATTTCTCAATGGTTTGTAACATTTTTCTTGCACTACCACGTTTCCAGGCACATACTCTGAAATCTTGAGCATATGTTTTCAAACTCCAAATAGAAAACAGAAGAGCTTTGCACTTATCGATGCCTATGTACGCCCAAGATCCTAAACCTCAAAAACAATGTGGAACTTACGAGAAAAATCGAAGATGAACTAAGAAACACCATTCGGACATAACAATAATAATGGTGATATCTATTTTTCACCAAATCTTCAAACAAGAATCAAACCAAAGCAATCATCAAACAATGACCAAAATTCCAGGGTACAAAGCACACGCAGACTGGAGAGGGAGAGGACAGGAGGGGGGTATGTGCTAAAGAATGAGCATGTAGAGGGGGAAATTACTGTTGGGCAAAACAATGTCTTCAAGGAAGACTTGAAGGAAGACAGAGTGCGTGACTGTCGATTAGACAGGGGAAGATAATACCGGTTGCATGGACCGGACACAGACAAAGAGCAGCAACCTATTGTGGTACATCTGTATCAAGGAATTTACAAACAAGTTGTATCAGAAGCAGAATGAACAGGTCGGGCAGAAGTGTATATTCGAAGGTGGTCACAAAAATAAACAGGTGCAATACAATTCATACACGTGCAGCATAATTTATTGATTTTACACAAAATTCTTCAAGAAATGGGCAACCGGTGGAAAAAGTGAAGCAAGGGAGTAACATGATGATGCCACTTTTTTTACAAAAAGCAAGACGGGCCATGGGATTCTAAATACGCTGGAGGCTTGTAATATAATAAGCAGGTAAGCCAGACAGCAGAGAGTTACAATAATCGATGCCAGACAAGATCAGAAAAGTCATAAGTTTAACTGCTGCTGAAATTGAAAGATGACAGCGAACAGAATTGAAACGTTGCAGCTGACAGTAACAAGACTGACTGTTTTGGGTGATGAATTTCTGCATGGAGAGTGAAGGATTAAGAACAACGCCAAAGTTCTTGACTGTATCTGAAAGTACAGTAGTATTGTCATCTATGTGTAGCTGGACAGAACAAACTTTGACAGTGGAAAGCTTGTACTTTGTGCCAGTGAGCATTGCTTCAGTCTGATCTCCATTGAACTGTAGTTTATTCTCTATCATCCAATTTTTGACCTCGACGTAACAGTCATAGGCTTTGGACAGAAGAGTAAGAAGATTTTCAGAAGAAGCACTATTGCAGATCTGGGAGTCATCAGCATAGAAATGATATTTGATGTTGTGCTAACTGATGATATTTGCTAGTGGTGAGGTGTGGAGTGTAAAAAGGACTGGGCTGAGTACAAAGCCTTGAGTAACCCCATATGCAAGTCTAACCGGTTGGGATTTAAACTCATTTACCATGAATGACTGTAAGCAGTCGAGCGGGTACGACATAAACCACGAAAGAGCACTATCTTGGATTCCGAATGTGCGCTTCAGTCGAGAGGATGACGGGGTAGTCAGTGGTATCAAAAGCAGCAGAAAAATCTAAAAGAATAAGTAGGTGATCTAAGTGCTAGATCTCCGGTGTGGGATCAGAACGGTACCAGCACTGAACACACATGTGCCATTTGCATTCAACACAAGAAACTCAAAGGCTAAACTAAGAAACCCAATTCGAACAACAATGTAGAGTTGGATAAAGTTTCTAAACTTTAAACTGTTTAATCAAAACAGAAATCAAGGAGCAATCAAACATCAAGAAAACAACCTCATCGGTTAAGATCATGACATTATTAGAATAGTAGTAGTAGGCCTCCTTCGGTCATGACTGACCATGGACAAAGTACATCCGTTCTAATGTCTAGATGGGCTGTCTGCTTGGTCCAAGCAGCGTCGCCTGTGACTGTACAGACCAATGCGAGAGAGGCAGTCTCTGTCGCAGCGGTCGCATGTGTATGCTGATGCTGGTCTGTTGGCTGTCATCCCTTTTCTGCGAACTCGCTTTTCTGCTGCAGCAGCTGACAGTGTGTCCTCACCAATCCGCAGCTGTTTCTTGAGAGTAGTTCTCCAGCTGTTGCGGTCGTCTGCGAGGTCCTCCCAGGACTCAGTGTTGATCTCAAGCGCCTTCATGTCACGCTTGCAAACGTCTTTGTATCTCAGCTGTGGGCGGCCAATGTTTCTCTGCCCTGTGGCAAGCTCACCATAAAGGATGTCTTTTGGGATGCGACCATCTTCCATGCGGCGAACGTGGCCCAACCAGCGCAGCCGACGCTGTCTCAGCATGGTATGCATGGTTGGGAGGCCAGCGCAGGTTAGGACTTCGGTGTTGGTCACCTTGTCTTGCCAGGAAATGCCAAGTATGCGCCGTAGGCTTCTCAGGTGGAAGGTATTGAGCCTTTTCTCCTGATGAGCATGCGTGGTCCACGCCTCGCTGCCATACAGCAAGGTGCTGAGGACACAGGCGTTGTATACAGCCATCTTTGTCTTTGTGGTCAGCTTGGGATTTGTCCACACCCTTTGTGTGAGGCGGGCTAGTGTTGTGGCTGCCTTCCCGATCCTCTTGTCGACCTCTGTGTCAAGGGAGAGGTTATCGGTGATGGTGGACCCAAGATATGTGAATTGATGGATGGCTTCAAGCTCGTAGTCATCAATGGTGATGGCTGGTGGAGATGGCGTGTCTTGGCCCAGGACGTTTGTCTTCTTAAGACTGATGGTCAAACCAAAATCTTTGCAAGCCTGGGAGAAGTGGTCCATTAGTGACTGCAAGTCCCGCTGAGTATGGGTCACAACTGCGGCATCGTCGGCAAAAAGCATGTCTCTGATGAGGGCTTCACGGACCTTTGTCCTTGCTCTGAGGCGGGCGAGGTTGAAGAGCCTACCATCTGATCTGGGCCGCAGGTGGATTACTTCTTGCGCTGTGCTGAACGCATGCCTCAGGAGGAGAGCGAAGAAGATTCCAAAGAGGGTTGGGGCCAGGACGCAGCCTTGTTTCACACCGCTGCGTACGTCGAAGGGCTTGGAGAGGTTTCCGTTGAACTGCACCATCCCTTTCATGTTTGAGTGGAAGGACACAATTAAGCTGTGCAGTTTTTGGGGGCAGCCGATTTTTCGGAGAGCCCTGAAAAGGCCATCTCTGCTGACTAGGTCAAAGGCCTTGGTGAGGTCAATGAATGCCACATACAGGGGCATCCGCTGCTCTCTGCACTTCTCCTGGATTTGGCGAAGGGAGAAGACCATGTCTACCGTGGATCTCTCTGCTCGAAAACCACACTGATTCCGGGTAGACGCGTTCAGCCAGTTTCTGCAGGCGGATTAGGAGGACCCGAGCATAGACTTTGCCAACAATGCTGAGGAGCGAGATACCTCTGTAGTTGTTGCAGTCGTTCCTTTCGCCCTTGTTTTTGTACAGGTGACGATCTTGACGTCCCTCATGTCCTGTGGTACAGCTCCCTCATTCCAACACTGACAGAGAACTGCGTGCAAAGGGTGCAGAAGAGAAGTCTTGCAGTGCTTGATGAGGTCTGGGGGAATTCCGTCGTTGCCAGGTGCCTTCCCTGATGCCAGGCTATCAATGGCCTTGCTGAGTTCGTCCGCAGTTGGCTCTGCGTCAAGTTCTTCCATTACCGGCATGCACTTGATGGCATCGAGGGCTGAGGGGGACACCATGTTCTGTGTGGAGTAGAGGTCGGAGTAGTGTTCCGCCCATCTTTCCATCTGTTGGCTAGGATTGCTGATTACTTTCCCAGTGGAGGATTTGAGTGGGGCGATCTTGCTCTGTGTTGGTCCCAGTGCCTTCTTGATGCCATCATACATTCCTCGGATGTTGCCTCTTTCAGCAGCACTCTGTATCTCTTCGCTGAGCTCTGTCCAGTACTCGTTTGCGCAGCGCCTGGCGTTAAGCTGAACCTTACTTCTGGCAGCCCTGAGGATTTGCAGGTTCTTCTCACTGGGTGACCGCTTATACTTGGTGAGTGCGGCACGCTTGGCCTCAACAGTGGGAGTCATCTCTGATGATTTGACCTCAAACCAGTCGTGGGACTTCACAGTTTTCTTCCCAAAGGTGGCCATAGCAATGCAGTGCATGATGTCTCGTAGCGTTTCCCATTTCTCTGTGGCAGAGTCTCTGGGCTGCAATGCATCGTATTCTCTCTGAAAGGCCTCTGCGAACTGTTCTACAAGATCTGGCTGAGACATCTTGCTGACGTCAATGCGAGAGTTCCCTTGTTTCTTTGAGCAGTGGAACTTCTTTGGTTGTAGCCTGATCTTGCAACATACCAGAGAGTGGTCTGTGTCGCAGTCTGCGCTGTGATAAGAGCGAGTGTGGAGAACGTTTTTGATAGCGGCACGTCTTACTAGGATCAAATCCAGTTGGTGCCAATGTTTTGAGCGGGGATGCCTCCAGGAGACTTTGTGCTGAGGCTTCGTCTTGAAGAAGGAGTTGGCGATGCACAGTTCATGGCAGGCGCAAAACTCAAGCAGTCGCTGTCCATTCTCATTCATTTCCCCCACTCCAAAGGAACCGAGGCAGAAGGGCCATGAGTCATTGTCTGCACCCACTCTGGCGTTGAAGTCGCCCAGGAGAACAAGTTGTTCTGTCCTGGGGATGTTCCTTATGGTTGATGCAAGATTTTCGTAGAACTCATCCTTGGTGTCTGGAGAGGCGGACAGAGTTGGGGCATGAACGCTGATGAGTGACATAGCCTTCGGTGGTGTTGAGGCGGAGAGTCAAGAGTCGTTCTGAACCGCCGCTGCCTGGTTCAATCATGTTCAGCAGGCTGTTCCTTACTGCAAAGCCTACTCCGTGCTCTCTTGGGGTATCAGAACTCTTTCCTTGCCAGAAGAAGGTGTAGTCCCTTTCCTTTAGGTTCCTGAGTCAGCCAGCCGTGTTTCCTGCAGAGTGGCAATGTCCACATTGAGCCTCTTTAGTTCGCTGTTTATGACGGCGGTTTTTCTGGCGTCGCTGATGTCTTGCAGATCTTGGGAGAGCCCAGGCATCATTGTTCGGACATTCCAACAGCCCAGTTTCACTGCTGATCCTTTTCCGTTTCTTGAATTTGAATTTTTCTTTTTGTTTGGTGCGGTAATTAACGACCTGCTTGTCAGATTTTCTCCTAATCTTCATGCACCCAATGAAGAAGGCAGGTCGTGGCGGGACAGCACCTAACTGGCTGGGGGCTGCCCAGCTTAGGTGGGCGGCAGCTGTCCAGTAAGACACGAAGGTCTCTCCCACCGTCAAAAGCAACCCCTGGCGTCAGCTCTACGCCAGTTGAGCAATGACTTATCACCGGTATCTGTTGCTTCCCGTGTTGTGCCGACACTAGTGTTAGTAGCGAGGCTGGAGTGTCCTCTCCAGTCGTAGGTGCAGAGTGTTTGTGGATGAATGGACGGATGTAAGCCTGGGCAGTGTAATATGGAAGACAGGCTGTTGCCCATGCAACTTGTCCCCCCTCTCCACCTCGCTGACAGGTCCAAAGGAACAGCAGGGCTGTTACGTTTTGGTGCCAACGCGGCCGCAGGAGCTGCCGGAAAGTGACAAAGTTTGCCATCCAACCGCCTTAGGGGCCCCACACCGGATTTACTGTCAGGGTTTACTCCCTTAGCTAGATGGCCGCGGGTATCTCTCCAGAGCTGGCGCCCTTTGATGGATCTAACTTATTTCCACCAGGGTTTCTAGCCACCCTCTTCACCATCCTCCTGAGAGGACTGGTGGGGTTGCTGGTTTAGTCGCCAGCAATTCGACCCTGTGACAGGTAGTACTGGGTTCCAGGTTACCAGTAGCGGATACATCTATCCGACCTGACCTATTAGAATAATAAGCATGCATAAAGAAGCATGCACGAAACAACAGATTTTAAAACCCTAGGTCAGAAAGCAAAGGACAACAAACGGAAATCGTTCTGGGAAAGGCTTAGTACTGACACAACACAAACATAGTTCTGGCAATCCTGTCAACAAATGGAGAGGAAGATCACAAACACCACGAACCCTAGAAACAAAGAGAAGTATCATGCTTTACTACGTTTTATACAACAAAGTAACCAATATAAAATTTGAGAAAAAAAAGAAAAGTCATTGCTGGTCAGAACAAAACAGCGGCACAAACTGGCCCAGGTGATGAAGTAACTGAGCACGAAATGCCTGAAGCACTCTCACGATGCATAAAGGACACAGCCCTGGTCCAGACAAGATTCAACATTATACAACAGACTGCTGTCTGAAAATGATAAGACTGAATTTAACTCTATCAGGACAATTTTGAAAAAGATGTTCCTGAGGACTGGGCACACAGTTTCTTAAAGGCCTTACCCAAACCTGGAAAAGATAATTGCAAACTTAATGACCATCGTATCCTGACCATGGAAGAGGTAACTGGAAGAATGATGGAAATTATCAAAGCAAAAAGAAAATTGGCCAGAGACGTAATAGACAAAAAGTACTTTCACCAAATCAAGCTGGCTTTAGAACAGGAAAAAGCAAACTGGAAAATACAGCTGCCTTTGCTCACGAAGGTTTTTCAGAAAAAAGAGAAGAAACCCTTGTAGTAGCTATCGACCTGGAAGATGCTTGATGATGACAGTAATAATAATAATAATAATAATAATATATTTTATTTATATAGCGCAAAATCTTGATAAAATCAAATCTAAGCGCTGAGCGTATACATGCATACATACCTACATACATATGAGCGTATACATGCATACATACATGCATACATACTTACATACATAAATCTAAGCTGAGCGTATACATGCATACATACATACATACATAAATCTAAGCGTATACATACATACATACATACATACGTACGCACATGCATACATAATAATTACAATATTTATATAGCGCAAAATCTCGACAAAATCAAATCCAAGCGCCGAAAAGACACACACGACACACACACGCACGCACACACACGCAACACACACACACACACACACACACACACACACACACACACACACACACACACACAACACACTCATGGCCACAAATGGGGAGAAAGAATAAAAGCAATAAAAGCAAGAATAAAACCAATGGAAAACCACAGAGAGCACATCATATACAATTATATATTAAAACAAAGTGATTCCCCTCCGAGCGGAGACAGGCTGCAGAGGGGGGTTGAGTGAGGTTAGGATTTTATGCAGAGGAGAAAAGGTGAGTTTTGAGAGCGGACTTGAAGGAGGCAAAAGTAGGTTGCTGACGGACTGAGAGAGGAAGTTTGTTCCAGGAGAGTGGACCAGAAACAGAGAAGGCTCGTGGACCATAGGTATTGAGCTTAGTGCGTGGAAAGCGAAAAGTCAAAGGATCAGAGGCAGAGCGGAGGGTACGTGAGGGAACATAGATCTCAAGTAGGCTTGACAGGTAATCGGGGGCTGCGTTATTGAAGCTTTTGTAGCACATGGTGTCTAGTTTGTACTGTATGCGCTTTGATACAGGGAGCCAGTGAAGCTGAGCCAGGAGAGGAGATATGTGGTCAGCTTTTTTCTTTTTGAGTACAAGGCGTACAGCATTGTTTTGAATGCGCTGTAGGATGTGAA
>JAPXFY010000946.1:35000-44019 GCA_030674185.1 Monoplex corrugatus
ATTTCTCGAGACGTCGTCTCCGCGCTCGGAACGAATTCTATATGTGACCCCCCCCCCCCCCCCCCCCCCACCATGAAATCAGTCTTAACTCGCAGTCAGTCGAACAGCACTAGGAGCTAGCTGAAAAGGTGACTGAGGGTCTATCTTGGGTGTTTTGACTTTTTTCTCAAAATTGATTTCTGTAGACTATATAATCTATCCCCCACAGACTTTTTTCTTGAAAAAATATTATTAATCAATCTAAAATGGTATTTTTAATGCACTGATCGCAGCAGAAAGAACGCAATTTCCTACCAAAAATTACCTATTTTTGTCTCTTATTATGAACCGTAATCTGTACAGCACCCACACATATAATATTCTACAGAAAGCTCTTTGGTGCACCTTTCAGATAATGACAGCGAAAATTAGAAACAAACTGGGTCAAAGCCATCAAAAGAAATTTAAGGAAAATGTGTAGGAGAGCACACAAAAACTTCAGAGGCCGTTTTCTCAAAATGGCCGTCATACAACTTAATGACTTTAAACATACATAACTTCTACATTTGTTTTAGTACAAGCTTTATTTAAGTACCAAAATAATCAGCAGAATGTACACTTTCCAGTGATATGTATATCTCAAAATGCCCAAAATGCTAGTTAAGATTGATTTCGTGGTGGGAGGTCACATATATGCACTAACGTCATAAGTGATGTGTATGGTGATCATGGCACAAGCCTTTAAGCCTGCACAAAACCCCATGAGCTGGCCAGGTCCTGAGGCCGTACCTAGCCTATGTTTTACCTACCGGTAATCTATATTTTATACTAGTATTATCAGCCTATCACTGGAATAATTTTGGTGACATGTAAATGACATGTGTATCTTATCTTCAAAAAGGGAACACAACTTGCTATACTGTATAAACTCGTCTCACATGACAGAAAGACACCCCTTCCCCCCAGTCAATGCACAAAGCCTCAGCTGTCTATCAACTAAGTGAAGACAATATCTTCTCAATTATAGCCCCGCGAATCTGCCCAACAGAACACTAGAAGAGAGAACAGAGAACGAACGTTCAAAAGTTTGCAGTTTGTTCAAGAGGAATTCACTGCGCTCGGGCGATTCCATATGCGCTAGCGCTCCACCCAAACTTTCTACCAGTTCTCTGGTAGTCTCACTGAGACTGCGCAAAGCCATATGCGCTGGCAAGGTCTTGAAATGCGGAGAGAGGGATAGGGACCTGTGAAACACTAAGCTGACACTACCAGAATGATGGAAACTTTCAGATGGGCAGCCAACAGGCCACTTTCTACTGTTCGAGGTGGGACTGTTGTTTCGTTATTTTTGTTTAAAGCCCAACCGACTGCGTGGAGCTAAGCTACGCACAAAAAGTTAAGGATCACTTGCACAAAAATTCATAACTTTCAAAATAAGAAAGCCAATGCGTTGAAGTTTGGCAAACATTTAATTCCATGCTTTAGGGATAACGATACACAATTGCCTTCAATTTCGAGCAATCGTTTGGTGTGTACATTTGATCAAAGTGGGTACGTATCGAAATTTGATTTCCCAAAGTCATTGAAATCACAAGACAGGGCATTCTGATGCTCCCAAAAGTTCAGTAATGCGTGTAACCGCCATGGCTGTTCTGGCACTCGATGCAGCGAGTCCTCATCGAGTTGACCAGGTTGATGAAAATCCTCTGTGGAAGCGCCTGCCACTCAGCCTGCAGCATCTGGTAGAGGTGTTGGGCATCCCTGGGAGGGGGGTGGTTGCTCCTCACTTTGCGATCCAGCTCATCCCAGAGGTTCTCAATCGGGTTGAGATCGGGACTGCATGCTGGCCACTCCATTCTGTTGACTCCAGACTGCTGCAGGAAGTCGTTGACCACCCTTGCCCTGTGGGGGCGAGCGTTGTCATCCTGGTAGACAGCCGTCGGTCCCATCTGCTGCAGTGTAGGCACAGCCAGCGGTCGAAGGATCTCATCCCGGTATCGGAGGCCAGTCAGGTTACCCTGTATATGATACAAGGGTGTTCTGTGGTGAAGGCTGAAGGCCCCCAGACCATTACAGAACCTCCACCAAAGGCCACCTTTTCTTGGACAGTGGTGTCAATAAAGCGTTGCCCTGGGCGCCTCCAGACCCTCAGTCGGCCGTCGTTGTGGTTCATGGTGAAGCGTGATTCATCACTGAACAGGACCTGGGACCATTGCTGACGTGTCCACCTCACGTGACGTCTGCAGAAGGCGCGGCGTGCTGCCCTATGGGCTGGAGTTAAGCGTGGCCGTACAGCTGGGCGACGAGAACGGAGGTTAAACCCATGAAGGCGGTTCCGTATGGTCTGCTGGCTGATGTTGATGTTAGTAGCCACCCTCAGCTGCCTTCAAATGATGCTGGAAGAGGCTGTTCTTGTCTGCAGGGCTTGTCGTTCAATGAGACGATCTTCACGTGGGTTTGTCTTCTTCGGTCGACCAGATCTGCGTCTTTCATGGACCCTCCCAGTGGCTGTGAAGCGTTGAATCAGTCTGACAATGACCGAGATGGACACCTGAAGTCACCTGGCCACTTCTCGCTTGGGAACACCATCTTGGAACCATGCAACAGCTCGTCCCCTCTCAAACTCGCTCAATTTTCGTCGTGGAGGCATTGTCAGATCAGGCCTACTACTGGTGGAATGTCTTCTTATAAAGCCAAGCAAGAGACAGCATCTCACACATAAACAGCAGTGCTTGCACGTGCATAATGGTTTTTCCATCTGGCTTGTGCAATGTGTTCAGGCAGAACGGTCCAAAACAAGGTCCTTTTTCGCAAGTTTCCGCTTTTCCGTTTGCGGCCAAGCTCAGTAGTAGAGAATCCCGTGCAATTTTCGCACTAACACAACATCGCCCACTTACAGCTGAACAAGAATTCATAACAATTTGGCTGGACTGAGAAATAAATAACAGTAGCGAACTGAGTTTATTACGCACCTGTTTTCTCATAGTGATCCTTAACTTTTTGTGCGTAGTGTATATCAGGGCTATAACGGTTTCAAAACATACACAATATTTCAACAGGAAAAGAATAAGTACACATAGTAATGCATTCGCGCACGTAATCCAAGGAAATGCCCCAGGTGTTGACCACTCCATCCAATTTATCGCACAGGGAATTTAAAAAATATTCCTGAATACAAATTTAATAATCACTATGGACCCTAAAACAGGCCTAAATTACCCAACATTGCTTCCGCATACCTCATTTCCCTAAAGCTAAAAATGCACTTAATACATGTACCCAGTTATCAATCCTAAGAAAACGTACGTAAGACTTTATCGAGCACATACAGGTGAATGGACCAGCCAGTCAAATAATGATAGGAGAAAGACAAAGCAAAGGAACAAGGCAGTAACAAAGAGAGTGACAGAAAAGAGGAAATTTCTAGCAGAGAATTTCCAGAAGGTGGGGATACTATTTATATGGAAAGAGCCTCCGGCATCCCTACAGGGGAAAGTTGGAACTGAACTCGGGATATAAAATCCTGAATCTGTTGTCTGCCAAGAGAACCAACCAACCCGTGTTTAGAACGGCTGTTCAGACAGTAACATGGTGTTCCATTTACAGCTGCGTCCCTTGCTCATAACTTTCCTTACCATGCGAATGACTGTCGCTCGCGTAAATGACCCATGTCTTAGATATTATAGGCAGAGGTTAATTAACAGTTTTAAAACAAATGTGACTGCCCGCGTTCAAGCAAACAGGAACCAGAAGAGAAAAAAAAACACGAAAAAATAATAAGAACACGTATTTAATACAACAGGACAAGACAGTTTCAGTTTCTATTTCTCAAGATGACGTCTCCGCGCTCGGAACGAATTCCATTTGCACTAACGTCACAGGTGCCAAGTGTATGGTGATCATGGCACATACCGTAAGCCTGCACATAAATCCATGAGCTGGCCAGGTCCTGAGGCCCTACCTAGTCTACGTTTTACCTAGTCTATGTTTTATACTGGTATTTTATCAGCCTACCACTGGAATAATCTTGGTTACATGTAAATGACATGCGTCTGTGTGTATCTTACCTTATGATTATTAATTAACAAAACACAAACAATGACAGAAAGAATGTCTAACAAGTCACAGTCAGCGGTTAATTAACAAAACACGAACAATGACAGAAAGAATGTTTTGGATGTTACAGAGGAAAATTAACAAAACAAGAACAAAGAAAGAATGTCTTACAAGTTACAGAGGTAAATTAACAAAACAAGAACAAAGACAGAACGAATGTCTTACAAGTTACAGAGGTTAATTAACATAAGAACAAAGACAGAACGAATGTCTTACAAGTTACAGAGGTAAATTAACATAAGAACAAAGACAGAACGAATGTCTTACAAGTTACAGAGGTAAATTAAGAAAACAAGAACAAAGACAAGAAGAATTTGGGCTTGGCTTGTGTTATGTTAAATATGCATTCTGAGTCTGTTTTGTGATTGTTTTGTTGGGGGGGGGGGGGGGGTTCTGGTTCATTTCTGCCTTCCCATACTTTTTTTTTCGCGTGTTGTAAGGGGGGTCTGTGTCGATAACACGCATGCGTATGTCTGGTGAGTGGGTGTGCCTTGATTTGAACTGTCAAGATTTGGCGCCACAGAAATACTGTAATGATTATTATTATTATTATTGTTGTTGTTATTGTCGTCGTTATTGTTCTAGCTTCTCCCCACTCTGTCCATATCAGTGCTTCCCTCTCTCACATACGCACGCGCACACACACAGATACAAACACACATTACACAGATACACATTACACAGATACACACACACATACATACATACACACAACCACAAAATATGCTCATGTTCACACATTCACGTGTACATAAATACATACATACATATAAAAAACATGAGTATACATACATACACACATAGTATACATACATACACACATAGTATACATACATACATAGTATACATACATACATACATACATAGTATACATACATATATACATAGTATACATACATACATGCATAGTATACATACATACATACATACATACATACAACTAAAAAAACTATGATCCATTGCGCTAAGCCGTCGGAGTCTAGTACTCCTGGTAGGGTCTCCCATGGCGGAAAGGTCACTGGTGAGTTGTCAGACTAATATCATCCGTTTCCACTGCCTTGTGGATAGCTGATGGATCAGTTAAGGCTAAGGGAAACAACCCCTACAGAAAATTCGGAGCGGAGCCCCGTGAGGCGGTTTCTTGTTCAAACTCTGTCAAGTCTTCGGCAAAATCCTGCACCCAGAATCATCTCCAGCCGTCTTGACCATGTCTTGCCACTGGATCCAGGTGATCCTGGACGAGAGAGTGTGGATGATGCTGCGCAAGTTATCTACACTTTAATCAAAATATCAGCGCATGTCATGGCTTCATATTCACAATTGAAAGTTTCAACCGTAAAGCCCTGTGGCGATGGGGGCGCGACGATGTAGTAGGTGAGGATACACTGGCAGCTACACCCGCAAACCTGCACACAGGCGGCTCAGGACACTGGTCGTCTTCCAATGAACGAAGCAGCAGAGGAACCCGGCAACATCCTGAGTGACTGAGCAGCCCTCTTCAGGACCCGCACTGCTCACCTCCTAGAATGAGTAAGGGGCTAGAAAAGGTGCCGTAAACATTGCCTGCTTCAACCTACCCGGACCAGCATATCGCGGCTGGTAGGGATCCCATTTAGCGGTCGAAAAAACAAACAAAAGAAAGGTGACAAGACTCACCATAGGTACATGGAATGTACGTACACTTCTAGACAATGCCAAAGCTGACCGACCTGATAGAAGAACTGCACTGGTTGCTAGAGAATTAGCTCGTTACAAGGTTGACACTGCCGCTCTATCAGAGACCAGACTGACTGAAGAAGGTCAACTCACTGAGACAGGTGCTGGCTATACATTCTTCTGGAGTGGACGTAAACAAGAAGAACGCCGTGAAGCTGGAGTAGGCTTTGCGATCAAGTCCAGTCTACATGTAGTTAAGAACCTTGAACGACTGCCTAAGGGTTACAATGACAGACTCATGGTGATGCACTTGCCCCTCGCAGACAAAAAGCAAGCCACACTGATTAGTGCCTACGCCCCAACAATTACAAATTCTGAAGAGACCAAAGAGAAGTTCTATGAAGATCTTGATTCTCTACTAACAACGTTCCCAGAGCTGACAAACTTCTGGTCCTCGGGGACTTCAATGTAAGAGTTGGGTCCGACTATGAAGCATGGGAAGGCATCATTGGCAAACATGGCATAGGGAATTACAACAGCAATGGACAACTCCTCCTTCGGACATGCAGCTCACACAGCTTGGTCGTCACTAAAACGCTATTTCAGTTGGCAACCAGAAAGAAGACAACATGGATGCACCCTAGATCCAGACACTGGCACATGTTGGACTATGTCATTACCAGAAAGGCCGACAAAGATGATGTACGAGTAACTAAAGCCATGTGTGGCGCTGAATGCTGGACAGACCACCGGCTAGTCATCTCAAAGCTTAATGTCCGCATCAAACCAAAACGCAGGCCTCAAAGCAAGAAACCCCCACCAAAGACTAAACACTTCAAAACTAAAAGAGGAAACCACTGTAGAGAACCTCATTAGTGACCTGAACGTCAAGCTGGCAGACCTTCATTTTGGTAATGCTAATGTCGAAGAAGAGTGGGCAGTCTTCAGGGACCATGTCTATACATCAGCCCTAGAGAAAATAGGACCTGTCACACGAAAACATCAAGACTGGTTTGATGAAAACGACCAGCATATCCAAACCCTTCTGGATGAGAAGCACAGACGCCATCTTGCCTACCAGTGTGACCCAAAGTCTGATTCAAACAAAACTGCATTCATGGAGTGTCGCCGACAAGTCCAGGCAAAACTCAGGAACATGCAAGACAAGTGGCTAAGTGACAAGGCTGATGAAATCCAGCTATATGCAGACCGTCACGACTCGAAAAGGTTTTATGACGCCCTGAAGGCTATCTATGGGCCAACGTCATCTCGCACCTCTCCATTACTATCTGCGGATGGAGAAATGTTGATCACCGAGCGGTCAGAAATTCTTGAAAGGTGGGCGGATCACTTCGACAGTGTCTTGAACCGCCCTTCCTCAATAAATGAAGCAGCCATTGATCGCCTCCCTCAAACAGAAAAGAACAACCAACTTGATGTACCACCTACCATACAAGAGGTCACAAAGGCCATTGGCCAACTCTCCTGTGGCAAGGCCCCTGGCGCTGACGCCATACCTGCTGAGATCTACAAAGCGGGAGGTCCAATGCTCACACAAAGATTAACTGAGATGTTTATAACACTCTGGAACAGTCAATCACTCCTTCAAGACTTCAAGGATGCCTCAATAGTCCACCTATACAAGAGGAAGGGAAACAAACAATCATGTGACAACCACAGAGGAATATCACTACTGTCCATTGCAGGCAAGATATTAGCAAGGGTGTTGCTGAACCGCCTCACTAATCATCTTGAGCAGGGTCTGTTGCCAGAGAGTCAATGTGGATTTCGGGCTGGGAAAGGTACCGTGGACATGATCTTTGCTGCTCGTCAACTGCAAGAAAAAGCGCAGGAACAACATCGAGCACTGTACACAACCTTTGTCGACTTGGCAAAGGCGTTTGACAGGGTGAGTCGTGAGGGGCTGTGGAAGATAATGGCGAAGTTCGGCTGCCCTCCAGCCTTCGTAAATATGGTGCGACAATTCCACGATGGTACGATGGCACGGGTCCTTGATGACGGAGAAATGTCCAGAGACTTTCCAGTCAGCAATGGCGTGAAACAAGGATGCGTCCTTGCACCTACACTATTCTGTATGATGTTCTCGGCAATGTTATCAGATGCATTCTCTCCAGAAGACCCTGGCATAGATATACGCTACCGCACAGACGGCAAGTTGTACAACACAAGACGCCTCAAGGCGACCACTAAATGCAGTTACAGCACTCTTCATGACCTCCTTTTCGCAGACGATTGTGCGTTAAATGCTTACAGTGGTGAACAGATGCAACAATGCATGGACAAATTTTCAACTGCTTGCGACAACTTTGGTCTTACAATAAGCACCAAGAAAACCGAAGTCATGTATTAGCCTCCTCCAGGTGTTCCATATACTGAATCAAATATCGAGGTCTGAAACAAGAAAACTCTCAGCATGGAATATCGAGGTCAAGGGCACAAAACTACATGCAGTCGACAACTTCACATATCTCGGCAGTTCCCTATCACGTTGTGTGCATATCGACGACGAAGTCAACAAACGCATAGCTAAGGCCAGCACTGCACTTGGGAGGCTGCGTCCTACTGTATGGGACAGAAGAGGTATCTCGGCCACATCTAAACTCAAAGTGTACAAAGCGGTGGTCCTCACCACTCTCCTCTACGGCAGTGAGATCTGGACTGTTTACAGTAGACACGCAAGGAAATTGAATCATTTTCATACCAAAAGCCTCAGAAAGATTCTCAATATCCGATGGCAAGAGAAGATCCCTGATACAGAAGTACTAGAGAGAGCCAATCTCCCCTCCATCTATACTTTACTTCAAAAGAGTCAAGTTCGCTGGCCTGGCCATGTGTACCGGATGTCTCTCACCAGAATTCCGAAGCAACTCCTCTACGGGGAACTAGCGTCTGGCAAGAGAACAGTTGGAGGCCAGAGAAAACGGTTTAAAGACAGCTTGAAGGCATCGCTAAAGTCCCTCAACATAGACTGGGAGAATTGGGAAAACCTTGCCCTCGACCGTACAGTCTGGCGTAGAAGAATCAAAACCGGATGTACCACTTCAGAAGTTGTTTCTTCTTTTTGGTGTTTCTTCTTTTTGTTGGTGTTGTTTCTTCTTTTTGTTGGTGTTGTTTCTTCTTTTTGTTGGTGTTGTTTCTTCTTTTTGTTTCTTCTTTTTGTTGGTGTTGTTTCTTCTTTTTGTTGGTGTTGTTTCTTCTTTTTGTTGGCGTTGTTTCTTCTTTTTGTTGACGTTGTTTCTTCTTTTTG
>JAPXFY010000947.1:0-22500 GCA_030674185.1 Monoplex corrugatus
ACGCTTGCAAGCTCAAGTACGACAACAAGAGACATCGAGACCTTTGAAAGGACGTCCATTGTTGGGACACAAATAATCTTGAACTTGAAGGTGACAAACAGACTATCTCAAATCACTTGGGGCTGGATTTATGAAGTGCGCAACTTATGCAGGGCATGACTATTCATGCCCTCCGTGAGTACATAGTAAAGTCCAGGCATAAAATGCTAAGCATTCTGCACACTGCTGTTCCAACGGAAGAGGAAGAAAGTACTGACCTATGCGTGACCCGACCATGATGCCTGCCTTCCCTGGGCAGATTGTTTACATCTCGTCTATCAGCAGCGATAGCTGACATCTGGCGTTTAACTGGGGGAAATGGGTATGACTTTAAATGCTACATTTTTTTTAAAGCGCTTTAGCCAACTAGAGTGTATTGTAGCTAGCTGGATGGCCAGAACCACAAGCTTTAAAATGACACCAAACACGAATATGTTTGACTGGCAAAGCAGACTGCAGTGTTAGTTCAAATACATGCACAATCACAAGTACGGAGATGGATAATTTCCGATTTCACAAAATTTTGCTGTTGTAAACCGCCGTTATTGCAGTCCTGACAGCTTATATGCACACAGAACAACATGCCACACAAACTACGGCATGCCAGCGTGCACCTCCACTTACTTGAAAGATTTCGACCTGAACCTGGGAGGAGAGGCTCGCGTTTTAATTACTCCACAGAATTGGGTTCAAGAGGTTGGTCATCACACACTGCTGGGTGCGTATTGAATACAGGTTGAAGTTTTAACACAGTAAGGAATAGTGTACACTCAACTGCACGACAGTCAATTTGTTGTGAACTTCTCTTTCTCTTGGCTGGCCTTCCTCCCTTTGTTTGACTGACAAACACGGAGCAAACTGAACACTGGTGAACAGACAAGGCTGCATCAAAGTTAACCCACATCGGTGCCGCCTTCTCCACATCAGACAGACTGGTTTTCATTATTGTTTTCGATGGAACAGACGACATCTTCAGTTTTCTCAGCCATGCATAGCACTTTGAGCACATACTGACAGAGAATGGGAGCCCTGGGCTTTGCTTTTTTGCTGGAACGCCCACCACATGCTCGACACAAAGACTGAAGTCTCTCATGGTGCAAAAATGCAGTGTGTTCATAAACAACAGTCATTGTTCAATTATACGCACAACACTTAACACTAATACGTAAGGAAAGAACTACGATCGAAACAACAAAACTGTTCAGTTCTCTCACAACAGTGCTCTGAGTACAAGACTGAATGATCTGATGTTCAAAGCAGATTATAGTGAGTAACTTATCCTTAGATTTTCACTTAACTTCATACACATCAATACTTCAGCATCACATATATCTTTGGAAACGAGTCTCCAAGTCAACGCAAAAAACAACAACAAATAAATAGATGAAATAAGTTTAACACGTGAAGAATACACGTTTTAACCAAAAAGCACAGCAGCTGAACACACAGTGACTGCAAAAGTTTGTAGATTACAAACTTCAGCCAACGGTACAAATTCTAATTTGGAAGCGCAATATACAAGACTACTTCTCCACCGCATACAAATGCACAAAGGAATCTCGGCTGAGATTACTCCACTTTAAGTTCCTGCATAACATATATCCTACAAACATTCTACTACAAAAAATGGGTGTCACCGACACAAACAAATGCCTCTTGTGCCAAGAGGTAGACTACATCGAGCATGCATTCTACACATGTCCAAAACTAAGGCCCTTTTGGAAGAATGTAAAACAGTACATATTAACACATCATGATATACATATTGCTATGAATGAAAAAAATAGCACTTTTCGGTATAACAAAAAGGGAAATAGCCCGGACATAAAGAGAAACAAGGTCAATCATATATTACTGGTAGCTAGACTATCTGTCTCCAAATTTCTCCAAATTCAAATATGGCAAATGCAAAAATCTACAACTTATATTTGAAACTGAATTACGACTAAGAAACCTATGAGCAAAAAGAGCGGAATGTAAAGTAGCAAAAAGAGCGGAATGTAAAGTAGCAAAAAGACCGGAATGTAAAGTAGCGGAATGTAAAGTAGCAAAAAGAGCGGAATGTAAAGTAGCAAAAAGAGCGGAATGTAAAATAGCAAAAAGAGCGGAATGTAAAATAGCAAAAAGAGCGGAATGTAAAGTAGCAAAAAGAGCGGAATGTAAAGTAGCAAAAAGAGCGGAATGTAAAGTAGCAAAAAGAGCGGAATGTAAAGTAGCGGAATGTAAAGTAGCAAAAAGAGCGGAATGTAAAGTAGCGGAATGTAAAGTAGCAAAAAGAGCGGAATGTAAAATAGCAAAAAGAGCGGAATGTAAAGTAGCAAAAAGAGCGGAATGTAAAGTAGCAAAAAGAGTGGAATGTAAAGTAGCAAAAAGAGTGGAATGTAAAGTAGCAAAAAGAGCGGAATGTAAAATAGCAAAAAGAGCGGAATGTAAAATAGCAAAAAGAGCGGAATGTAAAGTAGCAAAAAGAGTGGAATGTAAAGTAGCAAAAAGAGTGGAATGTAAAGTAGCAAAAAGAGCGGAATGTAAAATAGCAAAAAGAGCGGAATGTAAAATAGCAAAAAGAGCGGAATGTAAAGTAGCAAAAAGAGCGGAATGTAAAGTAGCAAAAAGAGCGGAATGTAAAGTAGCAAAAGAGCGGAATGTAAAGTAGCAAAAAGAGCGGAATGTAAAGTAACAAAAAGAGCGGAATGTAAAGTAGCGGAATGTAAAGTAGCAAAAAGAGCGGAATGTAAAGTAGCGGAATGTAAAGTAGCAAAAAGAGCGGAATGTAAAGTAGCAAAAAGAGCGGAATGTAAAGTAGCAAAAAGAGCGGAATGTAAAGTAGCAAAAAGAGCGGAATGTAAAGTAGCAAAAAGAGTGGAATGTAAAGTAGCGGAATGTAAAGTAGCAAAAAGAGCGGAATGTAAAGTAGCGGAATGTAAAGTAGCAAAAAGAGCGGAATGTAAAGTAGCAAAAAGAGCGGAATGTAAAGTAGCAAAAAGAGCGGAATGTAAAGTAGCAAAAAGAGCGGAATGTAAAGTAGCAAAAAGAGTGGAATGTAAAGTAGCGGAATGTAAAGTAGCAAAAAGAGCGGAATGTAAAGTAGCGGAATGTAAAGTAGCAAAAAGAGCGGAATGTAAAGTAGCAAAAAGAGCGGAATGTAAAGTAACAAAAAGAGCGGAATGTAAAATAGCAAAAAGAGCGGAATGTAAAGTAGCAAAAAGAGCGGAATGTAAAGTAGCAAAAAGAGCGGAATGTAAAGTAGCAAAAAGAGCGGAATGTAAAGTAGCAAAAAGAGCGGAATGTAAAGTAGCAAAAAGAGCGGAATGTAAAGTAGCAAAAAGAGCGGAATGTAAAGTAGCAAAAAGAGCGGAATGTAAAGTAGCAAAAAGAGCGGAATGTAAAGTAGCAAAAAGAGCGGAATGTAAAGTAGCAAAAAGAGCGGAATGTAAAGTAACAAAAAGAGCGGAATGTAAAGTAACAAAAAGAGCGGAATGTAAAGTAACAAAAAGAGCGGAATGTAAAGTAGCAAAAAGAGCGGAATGTAAAGTAGCAAAAAGAGCGGAATGTAAAGTAGCAAAAAGAGCGGAATGTAAAGTAGCAAAAAGAGCGGAATGTAAAGTAGCAAAAAGAGCGGAATGTAAAGTAGCAAAAAGAGCGGAATGTAAAGTAACAAAAAGAGCGGAATGTAAAGTAGCAAAAAGAGCGGAATGTAAAGTAGCAAAAAGAGCGGAATGTAAAGTAGCAAAATGAGCGGAATGTAAAGTAGCAAAAAGAGTGGAATGTAAAGTAGCAAAAAGAGCGGAATGTAAAGTAGCAAAATGAGCGGAATGTAAAGTAGCAAAAAGAGCGGAATGTAAAGTAACAAAAAGAGCGGAATGTAAAGTAGCAAAAAGAGCGGAATGTAAAGTAGCAAAATGAGCGGAATGTAAAGTAGCAAAAAGAGTGGAATGTAAAGTAGCAAAAAGAGCGGAATGTAAAGTAGCAAAATGAGCGGAATGTAAAGTAGCAAAAAGAGCGGAATGTAAAGTAACAAAAAGAGCGGAATGTAAAGTAGCAAAAAGAGGGAATGTTAAGTAGCAAAAAGAGCGGAATGTAAGTAGCAAAAAGAGGGAATGTAAAGTAGCAAAAAGAGCGAATGTAAAGTAGCAAAAAGAGCGGAATGTAAAGTAGCAAAAAAGCGCGGAATGTAAAGTAGCAAAAGAGGGAATGTAAAGTAGCAAAAAGAGCGGAATGTAAAGTAGCAAAAAGAGTGGAATGTAAAGTACAAAAAGAGCGGAATGTAAATACAAAAAGAGCGGAATGTAAGTACAAAAAGAGTGGATGTAAAGTAGCAAAGAGGATTACAAAAAGAGCGGAATGTAAAGTAGCAAAAAGAGGGAATGTAAAGTAGCAAAAAGAGGAATGTAAAGTAGCAAAAAGAGCGGAATGTAAAGTAGCAAAAAGAGCGGAATGTAAAGTAGCAAAAAGAGCGGAATGTAAAGTAGCAAAAAGAGCGGAATGTAAAGTAGCAAAAAGAGCGGAATGTAAAGTAGCAAAAGAGCGGAATGTAAAGTAGCAAAAAGAGGGAATGTAAAGTAGCAAAAAGGCGAATGTAAGTAAGCGGAATGTAAAGTAGCAAAAAGAGCGGAATGTAAAGTAGCAAAAAGAGCGAGTAAGTAGCAAAAGAGGGATGTAAGTCAAAAGAGCGGAATGTAAAGTAGCAAAAAGAGCGAATGTAAAGTAGCAAAAAGAGCGGAATGTAAAGTAGCAAAAAGAGGGAATGTAAAGTAGCAAAAAGAGCGGAATGTAAAGTAGCAAAGAGGGAAGTAAAGTCAAAAGAGATGTAAAGTAGCAAAAAGAGCGGAATGTAAAGTAGCAAAAAGAGCGGAATGTAAAGTAGCAAAAAGAGCGGAATGTAAGTGAAAGAGGGAATGTAGTAGCAAAAAGAGCGGAATGTAAAGTAGCAAAAAGAGCGGAATGTAAAGTAGCAAAAAGAGGGAATGTAAAGTAGAAAAAGAGCGGAATGTAAAGTAGCAAAAGAGGGAATGTAAGTAGCAAAAAGCAGACGGAATGTAAAGTAGCAAAAAGAGGGAATGTAAAGTAGCAAAAAGAGCGGAATGTAAAGTAGCAAAAGAGCGGAATGTAAAGTAGCAAGGGGAATGTAAGTAGCAAAAAGAGCGGAATGTAAAGTAGCAAAAAGAGCGGAATGTAAAGTAGCAAAAAGAAGTAGCGGAATGTAAAGTAGCAAAAGAGCGGAATGTAAAGTAGCAAAAAGAGCGGAATGTAAAGTAGCAAAAAGAGTGGAAAAATGTAAAGTAGCAAAAAGAGGGGAATGTAAAGTAGCAAAAAGAGCGGAATGTAAAGTACAAAGAGCGGAATGTAAAGTAGCAAAAAGAGCGGAATGTAAAGTAGCAAAAAGAGCGGAATGTAAAGTAGCAAAAAGAGGGAATGTAAAGTAGCAAAAAGAGCGGAATGTAAAGTAGCAAAAGAGCGGAATGTAAAGTAGCAAAAGAGCGAATGATGTAAAAAAGAGCGGAATTAAGTAGCAAAGCGGAATGTAAAGTAGCAAAAAGAGCGGAATGTAAAGTAGCAAAAAGAGTGGAATGTAAAGTAGCAAAAAGAGCGGAATGTAAAGTAGCAAAAGAGCGGAATGTAAAGTAGCAAAAAGAGTGGAATGTAAAGTAGCAAAAAGAGCGGAATGTAAAGTAGCAAAAAGAGCGGAATGTAAAGTAGCAAAAGAGCGGAATGTAAAGTAGCGGAATGTAAAGTAGCAAAAAGAGCGGAATGTAAAGTAGCAAAAAGAGCGGAATGTAAAGTAGCAAAAAGAGCGGAATGTAAAGTAGCAAAAGAGCGGAATGTAAAATAGCAAAAAGAGCGGAATGTAAAGTAGCAAAAAGAGCGGAATGTAAAGTAGCAAAAAGAGCGGAATGTAAAGTAGCAAAAAGAGCGGAATGTAAAGTAGCAAAAAGAGCGGAATGTAAAGTAGCAAAAAAGAGCGGAATGTAAAGTAGCAAAAGAGCGGAATGTAAATAGCAAAAAGAGGGAATGTAAAGTAGCAAAAAGAGCGGAATGTAAAGTAGCAAAAAGAGCGGAATGTAAAGTAGCAAAAAGAGGGAATGTAAAGTAGCAAAAAGAGCGGAATGTAAAGTAGCAAAAAGAGCGGAATGTAAAGTAGCAAAAAGAGCGGAATGTAAAGTAGCAAAAGAGCGGAATGTAAAGTAGCAAAAAGAGCGGAATGTAAAGTAGCAAAAGAGGCGGAATGTAAAGTAGCAAAAAGAGCGGAATGTAAGTAGCAAAAAGAGCGGAATGTAAAGTAGCAAAAAGAGCGGAATGTAAAGTAGCGGAATGTAAAGTAGCGGAAGTAAAGTAGCAAAAAGAGCGGAATGTAAAGTAGCAAAAAGAGCGGAATGTAAAGTAGCAAAAAGAGCGGAATGTAAAGTAGCAAAAAGAGCGGAATGTTAAAGTAGCAAAAAGAGCGGAATGTAAAGTAGCAAAAAGAGCGGAATGTAAAGTAGCAAAAAGAGCGGAATGTAAAGTAGCAAAAAGAGCGGAATGTAAAGTAGCAAAAAGAGCGGAATGTAAAGTAGCAAAAAGAGCGGAATGTAAGTAGCAAAAAGAGCGGAATGTAAAGTAGCAAAAAGAGCGGAATGTAAAGTAGCAAAAAGAGCGGAATGTAAAGTAGCAAAAAGAGCGGAATGTAAAGTAGCAAAAAGAGGAATGTAAAGTAGCAAAAAGAGCGGAATGTAAAGTAGCAAAAAGAGCGGAATGTAAAGTAGCAAAAAGAGCGGAATGTAAAGTAGCAAAAAGAGCGGAATGTAAAGTAGCAAAAAGAGCGGAATGTAAAGTAGCAAAAAGAGGGAATGTAAAGTACAAAAAGAGCGGAATGTAAAGTAGCAAAAAGAGCGGAATGTAAAGTAGCAAAAGAGCGGAATGTAAAGTAAAAAGGCGGAATGTAAAGTAGCAAAAAGAGCGGAATGTAAATAGCAAAAAGAGCGGATGTAAAGTAGCAAAAGAGCGGAATGTAAAGTAGCAAAAAGAGCGGAATGTAAGTAGCAAAAAGAGTGGAATGTAAAGTAGCAAAAAGAGTGGAATGTAAAGTAGCAAAAGAGCGGAATGTAAAGTAGCAAAAAGAGTGGAATGTAGTAGCAAGAGGATGAAGTAGCAAAAAGAGCGGAATGTAAAGTAGCAAAAAGAGCGGAATGTAAAGTAGCAAAAAGAGCGGAATGTAAAGTAGCAAAAAGAGGGAATGTAAAGTAGCAAAAAGAGCGGAATGTAAAGTAGCGGGAATGTAAAGTAGCAAAAAGAGGGAATGTAAAGTAGCAAAAAGAGTGGAATGTAAAGTAGCAAAAAGAGCGGAATGTAAAGTAGCAAAAAGAGCGGAATGTAAAAGAGCAAAAAGAGCGGAATGTAAAGTAGCAAAAAGAGCGGAATGTAAAGTAGCAAAAAGAGCGGAATGTAAAGTAGCGAGGAATTAAAGTAGCAAAAGACGGAATGTAAAGTAGCAAAAAGAGCGGAATGTAAAGTAGCAAAAAGAGCGGAATGTAAAGTAGCAAAAAGAGCGGAATGTAAGTAGCAAAAAGAGCGGAATGTAAAGTAGCAAAAGAGCGGAATGTAAAGTAGCAAAAAGAGCGGAATGTAAAGTAGCAAAAAGAGCGGAATGTAAGTAGCAAAAAGAGCGGAATGTAAAGTAGCAAAAAGAGCGGAATGTAAAGTAGCAAAAAGAGCGGAATGTAAAGTAGCAAAAAGAGCGGGAAAGTAAAGTAGCAAAAAGAGGGAATGTAAAGTAGCAAAAAGAGCGGAATGTAAAGTAGCAAAAGAGCGGAATGTAAAGTAGCAAAAAGAGCGGAATGTAAAGTAGCAAAAAGAGCGGAATGTAAAGTAGCAAAAAGAGCGGAATGTAAAGTAGCAAAAAGAGCGGAATGTAAAGTAGCAAAAAGAGCGGAATGTAAAGTAGCAAAAAGAGCGGAATGTAAGTAGCAAAAAGAGCGGAATGTAAAGTAGCAAAAAGAGCGGAATGTAAAGTACAAAAAAGCGGAATGTAAAGTAGCAAAAAGAGCGGAATGTAAAGTAGCAAAAAGAGCGGAATGTAAAGTAGCAAAAAGAGCGGAATGTAAAGTAGCAAAAAGAGCGGAATGTAAGTAGCAAAAGAGCGGAATGTAAAGTAGCAAAAAGAGCGGAATGTAAAGTAGCAAAAAGAGCGGAATGTAAAGTAGCAAAAGAGCGGAATGTAAAGTAGCAAAAAGAGCGGAATGTAAAGTAGCAAAAAGAGCGGAATGTAAAGTAGCAAGGAATGTAAAGTAGCAAAAAGAGCGGAATGTAAAGTAGCAAAAAGAGCGGAATGTAAAGTAGCAAAAAGAGCGGAATGTAAAGTAGCAAAAAGAGCGGATGTAAAGTAGCAAAAAGAGCGGAATGTAAAGTAGCAAAAAGAGCGGAATGTAAAGTAGCAAAGAGGGAATGTAAAGTAGCAAAAAGAGCGGAATGTAAAGTAGCAAAAAGAGCGGAATGTAAAGTAGCAAAAAGAGCGGAATGTAAAGTAGCAAAAAGAGCGGAATGTAAAGTAGCAAAAAGAAAACGGAATGTAAAGTAGCAAAAAGAGCGAATGTAAAGTAGCAAAAAGAGCGGAATGTAAAGTAGCAAAAAGAGGGAATGTAAAGTAGCAAAAAGAGCGGAATGTAAAGTAGCAAAAAGAGCGGAATGTAAAGTAGCAAAAAAGAGGGAATGTAAAGTAGCAAAAAGAGCGGAATGTAAAGTAGCAAAAAGAGCGGAATGTAAAGTAGCAAAAAGCGAAGTGGGAATGTAAAGTAGCAAAAAGAGCGGAATTAAAGTAGCAAAAAGAGCGGAATGTAAAGTAGCAAAAAGAGCGGATGTAAAGTAGCAAAAAGAGCGGAATGTAAAGTAGCAAAAAGAGCGGAATGTAAAGTAGCAAAAAGAGCGGAATGTAAAGTAGCAAAAAGAGCGGAATGTAAAGTAGCAAAGTAGCGAATGTAAAGTACAAAAAGAGCGGAATGTAAAGTAGCAAAAAGAGCGGAATGTAAAGTAGCAAAAAGAGCGGAATGTAAAGTAGCAAAAAGAGCGAATGAAAGTAAAATTAGTAGCAAAAAGAGTGGAATGTAAAGTAGCAAAAAGAGCGGAATGTAAAGTAGCAAAAAGAGCGGAATGTAAAGTAGCAAAAAGAGCGGAATGTAAAGTAGCAAAAAGAGCGGAATGTAAAGTAGCAAAAAGAGCGGAATGTAAAGTAGCAAAAAGAGCGGAATGTAAAGTAGCAAAAAAGAGCGGAATGTAAAGTAGCAAAAAGGATTGCGGAATGTAAAGTAGCAAAAAGAGCGGAATGTAAAGTAGCGAATAAAGAGCAGAGGAATGTAAAGTCATAGCAAAGTAAGAGCGGAATGTAAAGTAGCAAAAAGAGCGGAATGTAAAGTAGCAAAAAGAGCGGAATGTAAAGTAGCAAAAAGAGCGGAATGTAAAGTAGCAAAAGAGCGGAATGTAAAGTAGCAAAAAAGAGCGGTAATGTAAGTAGACAAAAGAGCGGAATGTAAAGTAGCAAAAAGCGGAATGTAAAGTAGCAAAAGAGGGAATGTAAAGTAGCAAAAAAGAGCGGAATGTAAAGTAGCAAACAAAGAGCGGAATGTAAAGTAGCAAAAAGAGCGGAATGTAAAGTAGCAAAAAGAGCGGAATGTAAAGTAGCAAAAAGAGCGGAATGTAAAGTAGCAAAAAGAGCGGAATGTAAAGTAGCGATTAAGTAGCAAAGAGCGGAATGTAAAGTAGCAAAAAGAGGGAATGTAAAGTAGCAAAAAGAGCGGAATGTAAAGTAGCAAAAAAGAATGTAGTAGCGGAATGTAAAGTAGCAAAAAGAGCGGAAATGTAAAGTAGCAAAAAGAGGGAATGTAAAGTAGCAAAAGACGGAATGTAAAGTAGCAAAAAGAGCGGAATGTAAAGTAGCAAAAAGAGCGGAATGTAAAGTAGCAAAAAGAGCGGAATGTAAAGTAGCAAAAAGAGTGGAATGTAAAGTAGCAAAAAGAGCGGAATGTAAAGTAGCAAAAAGAGCGGAATGTAAAGTAGCAAAAAGAGCGGAATGTAAAGTAGCAAAAAGAGCGGAATGTAAAGTAGCAAAAAGAGCGGAATGTAAAGTACAAAGAGCGGAATTAAAGTAGCAAAAAGAGCGGAATGTAAAGTAGCAAAAAGAGCGGAATGTAAAGTAGCAAAAAAGAGCGGAATGTAAAGTAGCAAAAAGAGCGGAATGTAAAGTAGCAAAAAGAGTCGGAATGTAAAGTAGCAAAAAAGCGGAATGTAGTAGCAAAAACGAATGAAAGTAGCAAAAGAGTGGAATGTAAAGTAGCAAAAAGAGCGGAATGTAAAGTAGCAAAAGAGCGGAATGTAAAGTAGCAAAAAGAGCGGAATGTAAAGTAGCAAGAAAGAGCGGAATGTAAAGTAGCAAAAAGAGCGGAATGTAAAGTAGCAAAAAGAGGGAATGTAAAGTAGCAAAAAGAGCGGAATGTAAAGTAGCAAAAAGAGCGGAATGTAAAGTAGCAAAAAGAGATGGAATGTAAGTAGCAAAAGAGCGATGTAAGTACGAGTAAAGTGCAAAAAGAGCGGAATGTAAAGTACGAATGTAAAGTAGCAAATAAGTAGCGGAATGTAAAGTAGCAAAAAGAGCGGAATGTAAAGTAGCAAAAAGAGCGGAATGTAAAGTAGCAAAAAGAGCGGAATGTAAAGTAGCAAAAGAGCGGAATGTAAAGTAGCAAAAAGAGCGGAATGTAAAGTAGCAAAAAGAGCGGAATGTAAAGTAGCAAAAAGAGCGGAATGTAAAGTAGCAAAAAGAGCGGAATGTAAAGTAGCAAAAAGAGCGGAATGTAAAGTAGCGGAATGTAAAGTAGCAAAAAGAGCGGAATGTAAAGTAACAAAAAGAGCGGAATGTAAAGTAGCAAAAAGAGCGGAATGTAAAGTAACAAAAAGAGCGGAATGTAAAGTAGCAAAAAGAGCGGAATGTAAAGTAGCAAAAAGAGCGGAATGTAAAGTAGCGGAATGTAAAGTAGCAAAAAGAGCGGAATGTAAAGTAGCAAAAAGAGCGGAATGTAAAGTAGCAAAAGGAGCGGAATGTAAAGTAGCAAAAAGAGCGGAATGTAAAGTAGCAAAAAGAGCGGAATGTAAAGTAGCAAAAAGAGCGGAATGTAAAGTAGCAAAAAGAGCGGAATGTAAAGTAGCAAAAAGAGCGGAATGTAAAGTAACAAAAAGAGTGGAATGTAAAGTAGCAAAAAGAGTGGAATGTAAAGTAGCAAAAAGAGCGGAATGTAAAGTAACAAAAAGAGGGGAATGTAAAGTAGCAAAAAGAGTGGAATGTAAAGTAGCAAAAAGAGCGGAATGTAAAGTAGCAAAAAGAGCGGAATGTAAAGTAGCAAAAAGAGCGGAATGTACCGTTAACCTAGCCATCCAATAATAAATACGAACCATGGTTTGGATGCAGTCATGCGTAAACAGCCCCCGACATACAATTACAAGTATGAAACAGTGATGAATGATTTGTTGTCCATCTAATAGATTGACAAGTAGATATGTTGTGCTCTGAATTTATATAAAAAAAAGACTATTGTTTTTGTTGTCCATCTAATAGATTGACAAGTAGATATGTTGTGCTCTAAACTTACATCAAAAAGACTATTGTTCGCTGTTACCAAATAACATGTCATATCATTTGTGCCTTCTAACAGGAAGACAAAAAATGAAGAGAAAACACCTAATGGAGAAATGATGAAAGCAGGAATCTTGCTATACTAACCAAAAACTGAATGAATGACAACTAACCCGAATGTTAACTGAATGAATGAATGTGTGATAGTCTTGAATGATGCACCTAGAGATTCCTGCAACAAACCACGAAGACAAGGAACAAGAGAGGAGAACCCAAGAAAACAGCAACAAACAACTGACGCCAGAGCTACTCTATCCACACAAAACCAACATGTGACAGTCACCAAAGCAAACTCCTAAAGCAGTCTACTAGAGAAGAGGGACGACCAAGGAACAAGGAAAAGACACCATCACGAACATCAAACCACCAAAGGAGCCCACCAGAGAAGAGGAAAGACCAAGGGACAAAGAGAAGACACCAAGATAAACAAAAATAACAAAGGGGAGAGAGAGAGAGAGAGAGAGAGAGAGAGAGAGAGAGAGAGAGAGAGAGAGAGAGAGAGAGAGAGAATGCATGCACTACCTCTCTCCATCTAATTTCATCATCTTAGAATTGTATAAAAGATAGATAGCAAGATTCCCTGTACTCTCCCACAAAGCTTTGTGGGGAAAAAAACTCTGATCTCAAACAAAAAAACAAAAAAACAAAAAAAGTGATCAGGAAAGTAGATGATGATCCTTCTCCAAGTGACAGACAATTTTAAATTGCTGACGTCTCTGTCATCTACAATGACGTCAAGAAACAAAGAAGCGCTCTGCAGATTAATGCTGAGCAGTATGCAGCATTCCTGGTCACAAAAAGATCGAGATACAGAGGTGCCAAAACTAGTGATGCCTAAGACAGTAAGCAATATATCTCAAGAAGCCCAAGACTGGAAAAGGACTGCTGGATTGGAATGCCTGGTATCACGATGCCATCTTGAGAGCTGGAGCTGGGTCTGCTGTTTTGAAAGATGTTAAAACTCAAGGTGAGTACAAACATTCTGTACGGTGTTGTTTCCTTTTTGACACGTGTGTGAGCAATGTAGTACCTGTAGTGGCAAAGAGTATAGTAGGCCTACCTGTAGGCTATGAAGCCTTGTTATGCTTCATCTCATTATAAAACTAGCACACTGCATCTGATTACATTCAGTTTACATGCAGTTTCACGAAAATGCCATTATTTCAGTGTGTGCACGTAAGTTTCAGCAATCAGCAGATGTATGTGTGTGTGTGTGTGTGTGTGTGTGTGTGTGTGTGTGTGTGTGTGTGTGTGTGTGTGTGTGTGTGTGTGTGTGTGTGTGTGGTATGTGTGTGTGTGTCTATGTGTGTGTGTATGTGTGTGTGTGTGTATGTGAGTGTGTGTATTGTGTTGTGTGTGTTGTGTGTTGTGTTGTGTGTATGTGTGTGTGTGTGTGTTGTGTGTGTGTGTGTATGTGTGTGGGGTGTTATGTGTGTGTGTAGTGTGTTGTGTGTATGTGGTGTGTGTGTGTATGTGTGTGTAGTGTGTGTGTGTGTGGTGTGTTGTGTTGTGTGTGTGTGTCTATGTGTGTGTGTGTGTGTGTGTTTGTGTGTGTGTGTGTATGTGTGTGTGTGTGTGTTTATGTGTGTGTGTGTGTGTGTATGTGTGTGTGTGTGTGTGTGTGTGTGATGTGTGTGTGTTGTGTGTGTGTGTGTCTATGTGTGTATGTGTGTGTGTGTGTGGTGTGTGGTGTGTGTGTGTCTTGTGTGTGTGTATGTGGTGTGTGTGTGTGTGTTATGTGTGTGTGTGTGTGTGTGTGTGTGTGTGTGTGTGGTTGTGTGTGTTGTTTGCACTTTTGTAGTACTGAAGTTGCAGAGTATGAGTATAACCAGATTTTAATTACACATACTATACCGTGGCTCACAAATGCAATAAGCGGCAGCGGTTTGCCAATTCTGCCTCGTAACAATAAAGTCCGAAGGGACAGTAACTCTGAGAGTGTCTACGTCTTGCGCATGCGCAGGTGCTCTTCCTCTTTTCTCGGCAGCCATCTTCCAGCTCGCCTCGTACGCTCTGAGCAGCTAAGTATTTTTCGATTTCGCTACGCGATCGATCGATTGTCGTTGTTGTTTTTGTGTCTTGCCTATGTTTTCGTTTAAGGGAGAAACTTATGTGAAGCGATTGGGTGGCAAAGCGAGGGTTAAGAAGATTTCGTCCGCCGAATTCTCAAACCCACAAAGGGGTGGTTCGACCGGTGCACAAACCGCTCTCTCTTCAACTTCGTCTCTCCCTTTTACGTCTTCTCTCTTTCACACTATCGACAAGTCATCGCAACCCAGCTACGGTTCGGTTGCGGTGACCACGAGCCCTCAACTCAGCTCCGGCTCAGTTGAATTTTCGTCATTTTACGGCCCTCACACTGCCCGGCACGGTGATCGACTCAACTCCGGTTCTGTCGATTCTGTGCTCGCCCCCTTCGTACAGCTTAACTCCGGTTCTGCTGGTACTGTTTCAGCCTCCATGGCTGATGGGCGCATTGGGCATGGGTCTCCTTCGGGAGGCAAGATGGACCGTAATGTGAGCGGAACCGGCTCACCCCCTGGTTCGCCAGGCGGGACACCCCCTGGTTCGCCAGGTGGGCCAAGGGAGACAACCCCACCCTTACGGGCGTCAGATCGTCGATCCGCCCCGGTTGTCTCCCTTCCTCCCCCACAGCCTGCTGCTGCACCCGCCACAACCTCTCTGTCCCATTCTGGACAGAGCACTTGGGCGCCTTGGCAACTACCAAGCGACCCATGGTGGGCTGCCACATCTCTGTCCCATTCCGGACAGAGCACTTGGGTGCCTTGGCACATGCCTAGCCGCCCCCAGCAGGCTGGCCCTTTGGGCACTGGGGACCGGGCCAGGCCCTACCCTTCATGGGGTCAGGGTCCTGATGCCCCTTGGGCTCAGCCCATGCCGCATCCCATGGCACCGCACATGGTACCGTGGCACCCATCCTTGGGATTTCCCCCGGCCTCGGCCACGGGATGCACGTGGTGGCCCGGCTTTATGCCCGGCGCCCCACCAGCGCAGGACTCACCCTGCCCAGCCCCCCCGGCACCACCCGTGTTGGACACAACACCGGGGCTGCCTCCTGGGGGCTCTGACCCGGGTCCCACAACCGTGGCACCCCGGTCAGACTCTCCGCAGACTCTCGCCCCCTCCATAGGCGGGCCAGAGGACTCGGACTCGGCCTCAGAGGATGAGGCCCCTGCCCACATGGCATTCTGCTTCCAGGATGCCATGGACCGGCTGGCACAACTCACACCGGAGGCGGTGTCCACTGTGCCAGAGCCCAAGGCTCCCAAGCTTGGCTCGGCCGAGCGCCTTTTCAGCGCTCACCCTACCTCAGCCCCACGGGCCTCCTTGCTAAAACAGTCCGACATGGTGGCTGACTGCCTCAGGCAAGCCCAGGACACCGCCAGGGGGAAAGAGGCACAAGATTTCGTTCCAGGATCTGTGCCTGACTTCCCGGGAGCCTTGCCCTTCAGGAAATTCCTGAAGCCGGCACCGCTCCCCTTCCAGCGGAAGCCCTTCATGGCCCATGGGCCTATCCCTGACGCTCCCCTCTCGCTCACACAGGAGAACCTCCTCCTTGTGAACGATCGCTCTCGGGCCCAGCCGCAGCATATCTCCATCACGGAGAAATGCTTGACGGAATGGGAGGAGAACGCGAGACGGGGGCTGGTGGCAACCTCCGCCCTGGACTCATTCTTGGGCGGCCTAGGGGAAGCCCTGAAGGACCCCAACCAGCAGTCCTTCACGCTCCGCCAGGCGCCTGACCAGGCAACCATCGTGGCCTTTATCCAGGCCATGGTGCAGGGGCTCAGATCCGTGGCCGAATCGCAAGCACGCACGTATCTGAACGCCGTCATGGCGAGGCGGGATGCCATTCTCGCGGCATCCTCGGTTGCCACCTCACCGTCGGCAAGGGCCTCCTTGCGCGCGGTGCCCGTCCAGCCGGGCTCCCTCTTCGGGAACCATGTTCAGGCCGTCCTGAAGCACCAGGCGGACATAAAAAGGGACCTCGCCCTCCATTCGAGGCCCTCTCGCCCTGCCGTGAAGCGCCCGGCTCCAGCGGCCTACCCGCCAAACAGGCCCACCCACACCAAGTTTCGGGCCGATCCCAGGCCCCAAGGGCACAGGAGACCGCAACAGCATTCGGGCAGGCCGGTGGCCCGGCCTAAGGCCCGCAGGCCGGCTCCCTCTCAGCCGGCCAACCCCCAATGACTCACCCCCGGCCTGAGGCCATCACCCCCCACGGGCGATCCTGTGGGCAGTCTCTCCAGACACATCGACGTGTGGGAGAGGCTGCCCGCCAGCCCGTGGGCCCTGCGGGTGATCAGGTCGGGGTTCCGCCTTCCTTGGGGCCCAAGGAAGGCTCCTCTCATGCTCTCTCCCCCTGCTTTCACACTTCCTCAAGATCGCTCGGCCTCGCAGGCCCTGGATCAGGAGGTTCTTTCGATGTTAGCCAAGGGGGCTACGGAGGAAGTTTCCTTCGCTGCGTCCCCGGGATTCTATGGACGCATCTTTGTGGTCCCCAAAACTTCGGGGGGCTGGAGGCCCGTCCTGGACCTCTCCTCCCTAAACCGGTTCCTCCGCGTCCTCCATTTCCGTATGGAGACCCCTATGTCCATCCGCGAGGCCTTGCACCCGGGCGACTGGGGGATATCCATCGACCTCAAGGATGCATACTTCCATCTCCTCATTCACCCCAGGGACAGGAAGTACCTCAGATTCGTCTGGAGGAACCGGATCTTCCAATTCAGGGCACTGCCCTTCGGTCTGGCACCCGCCCCTTGGCTCTTCACGAAGGTGGCGAGGGAACTCTGCATGCATGTTCGGGAGAAGGGCATCCGCCTCAAGGCCTATCTAGACGATTGGCTTCTACTCGCCTCCTCCAAAGAACAGTGTGCGCAACAAGCATCCCAGGTCCTGCAACTCTGTCACAACCTGGGCTTTGTCTGCAACGAGGAGAAGTCGGACCTAACTCCCTCCAAACAATTCCAGTTCCTGGGCATGTCCTTCGACACCTCCAAGTGGAGGGTCACCCCGTCTCCCCAGCGCTTACTGCGCCTTCAGGGCCTCTTAGCCCAACTGCTCCCCCAACTCCAAGCGCCAGCAAGGAAGCTGGCCTCCCTACTGGGCCTTATGGAGTCGCTGGCACCCCTAGTGCCACTGGGTCGTCTTCTCAAGCGGCAATTCCAATGCGGCTTCAGGAAGCGTTGGTCACAGTCGCTTCAGCCATGGGACCTCCCGGTCCACCTGGGCCCTTGGTTCATATCAGCAGTGACCAAATGGCGCTCCCAGTCACGCCTGGCCCAGGGAGTCCCCATCACACTGCCCCCTCCTCAGGAGCACTTGTTCACGGACGCGTCCACCTCCGGGTGGGGAGCCCATGTCGGCACGCTGACAGCCGCAGGTCGGTGGTCGACCGACCTCATGCCCTGCCACATAAACATGTTGGAACTGGAGGCAGTTTGCCTGGCACTCGGGGAGTTTCTCCCCTTTCTGAAGGGAAAACATGTCCGCATCAACACGGACAACACCACAGTAGCTTGTTACATCAACAAGCAAGGGGGCGCCCGCTCCCACTCCTTGTCTCGGAGAGCGGAACAGCTCCTCATCTGGTGCGAGGAACACTCGATTCAGCTCTCAGCAAAGCATGTCCCGGGGAAGATCAACATACTTGCGGACTCTCTCAGCAGATCCCACATGATTCTTCCCTCGGAATGGACACTGGTCCATGCAGTCCTGGAGCCAGTATGGGCAGCATGGTTCAAACCACACGTGGACCTCTTTGCCACCAGGTTCAATCACCGCCTCCCTTTGTACGTCTCTCCAGTTCCGGACCCAGCGGCCTGGGCTGTAGATGCCCTATCCATTCCATGGTCGAACCTCATCGGCTATGCCTTTCCCCCGTTCCCCATTATGGGGAAAGTGCTGAGGAAAGCCAGGGAGGACGCAGCGACATTAATCCTTGTCGCACCCAAATGGCCAGCACAGGCATGGTACCCAGAACTTCTGCACCTGTCCCATGTGCCGCCGCTAAAACTCGCGGTATCGAGCCGCTCCATCCTCCAACCCAGGTCAGGCATTCCGCACGGCAATCCAGACGTTCTAAACCTTCACGCCTGGATGCTGTGCGGGACTCGATGTCTTCATTAGGCCTGTCCCCGGCCGTAATCGGCCTTGTGCAGCAAGCTCACAGGCCGGGCACACAGGGGGTGTACAATGCCCACTGGAATGGCTGGGTCTCTTGGTGCACCTCAAATGAGGTGTCACCCCATTCACCCTCTCGCTTGCAGTTGGCCAACTACCTCGGCTTTCTGTCCACAGAGAAAAAGCTTTCCGCATCCTCAGTGAAGGTCCACAGGGCGGCCATCTGCACCACCATCCGTCAGTTGGGTGGTCCGTCCTTTGAGCACGATCCTCTATTGCGGAATCTCGTCAGAGGGGCTTCTCTCCAGGAAGCCAGGAACCCCCGCCGAACCCCGGCGTGGGATCTCTTCCTCGTCCTCTCATCCCTTAGACTCCCCCCTTACGAACCCATCAGGGAGTGTTCCCTGAAGTTCCTCTCTTTCAAGACGGCCTTTCTCGTCTCTCTCGCATCGGGGAGGCGCTGCAGCGAAGTGCACGCCCTTAGTGGTCTCCCCGGAGATGTTGCTCTCGAACCTGATGGCTCGATGTCTCTCCGCCTACTCCCGGAATTCTTGGCCAAGAACCAGTCTCCAGGTTCTCCTTCGCCGGCCATCCACATCCATCCCCTCACGTCTATCCTCGCTCCGGACGACGAGGATCGCACTCTCTGCCCGGTTCGCGCACTGCGAGCGTACAGAAAGCGGACGAAATCTTCTCGCCAGCAGCGGCGCCACCTTTTTCTCTCTTACAACGAAAACTATAGAAAGGACATTAGACGCACGTCCATCTCTCGATGGCTGAGGGAAGTCATCAAGGCTGCGTATGCCAGGTCGAGCGCCGAGCTAGCTGTCTTCTCCCCAAGGCCCCATGAGATCAGAGCATGGGCTTCTTCGCTGGCAGTCATCCACAATGCCAGCATCCAAAACGTCCTAGACGCCGCGTACTGGCGTTCCCCGGGCACTTTCATCCAGTTCTACCTGCGCGACGTCTCCCGTCTGCGCGAAGATGGGTCCAGGGGTATCGCTTCCGCTGTGGTGGCCCAACACCCCATCTCAGCCACACGCCCTGACTCCTGCCATTCCTCCAGGCGTTAACCAGGTAAGCCCTCCATCCGGGTAGTGCTATTCTGCATTTGTGAGCCACGGTATAGTATGTGTAATTAAAAGGAAATTTTCCTTCTAAAATTACGTTTAATCTAACATACTTACCGTGGCTCACGCAGAGTCCCTCCCGACCTCCCCGCCTTCCTGGTTCCTTCTAGCCACAGTCAGGGTCAAGGTCAAGGTCTCCTCGACAAGAGGAAGAGCACCTGCGCATGCGCAAGACGTAGACACTCTCAGAGTTACTGTCCCTTCGGACTTTATTGTTACGAGGCAGAATTGGCAAACCGCTGCCGCTTATTGCATTTGTGAGCCACGGTAAGTATGTTAGATTAAACGTAATTTTAGAAGGAAAATTTCCTTTTGAATGCTTCTATAATACCATTTCAGTCATGGTGTTGTGTTGTGACTGTTTAATGATAATGATTAAAATTATAAGAATTTAATTACAGGTGTGACCTAATATGATAATTGTTATCATTATATATTGGTGGTAGTAGTAGTAGTAGTAGTAGTATCATTACTATATTTGTTGTTGTCATTGTTGTTTTTGATATTTTAGGGAATTTGTTTTCAGTTCTCATCAGGTATGTCTTTCATTAAGTTTAGTGTTATTAAATATCTTACAATGATCAGTATTTTTGTTGAATTCTAGAGGCATTCATGTATCTGAATTGAATTTGTGTAAATTCTGTGTAGAGATGTCAAGTCCAATCTGTTTGGTGCTTTTTGTTTAGGTTTTTTTTGTGTTTTTTTTTTAACTCTCTGCTTATTTGAATGTGTGTGCACTTCTGAAATATTCTGCGTCCCCCTTACCCGATACAATTTTTTTTAGACTGAAATGTGATTAAAAAAAAAAGTGAATTGTAGAATGATGCTTTAGAAACAATATACAAAAATGTATAGGTCATGTGGAAAAAACTGTTTGTGTTTGTGTTCTCTTGAAATTGTTAACACAGATATGATACTATTATCATTGTGGAACCGTCTGTGTTTTGTTTTGAAAACAGTCATCATCATCATCATCATCATCAGGTGCCCTGCCGCATGGCGTTGGCGATCATGGACTTCCAACCATCTCTATCTCTCGTTGCCCCTAGCATCTCCCCCACCCTCCTCATCCCCAGCCACTCTGCAAGTCCGTCCAGCATTCTCTCCCTGGGTCTACCTGGTGCTCTCTTTCCCTCCAGCTTTCCCGTTGTGACCAGGTGTTCCAAATCGCCCTTCCTCATAAAATGGCCTGTAAAATGTTGCTTGTCTTTTCCTAATCTTCCTTATGAGTGATCTACTTGTGTCTGCCTCCATCAAGACTGTCTCGTTTGTTTTCTTTGCTGTCCACGGAACTCTCAACATTCTTCTGAGAAACCACATCTCGGCTGCCTCAATCTTGCTCTGGCTTTGCTTGCTGACTGTCCACGCCTCGCATCCGTGCAACAGTATTGGTTCTATATAACATTCAAGGACTCTCTTTCTGATGTTAACTGATAGGCATTTGTTGGTAAGAATGCTTGTCATCTTCTTGAATGCAGTAAATACTATAGTTGCAAGTCAGTGTTCAACCCACCGTGCCAACAATGGGCCACAACACACTGAAGGTAGTCTCACACAGAGTTCATATTTTATTCACTTTCTAGTATCACTTGCTAGAGTCAAACAAAAAATAACTCATTACAAAGAAGTCAGTCCATCTTTAGTGTCATGAATGCCACATTACAAACATTTCAGCTACAGCTGAGTAAGATAATGGCTACCTGGTTGAACCTGGCTCTCAGTTACAAAAAAAGGCTACTTACTGCGTAGCTTTCATCGGCGATCCAGCCGACTTCTTCAGCGCAACTGCAGGGTTGAGAACTGGCTTCAGTGCGCACCGCCGTGAGCTGAGTAAGAGTTTTGAAAAACAAAAAGCAAAACAAGGCAAACATTGTAATCCATGCTTTTTACAATGATTTTTGTGCAGGCATGGACCTGCCCCTACCTACTAAAAAACGCACACACAAAAAAACAGTTATCAGTTATTCTTTTACACACACACACACACACACACACACACACACACACACACACACACACACACACACACACACACACACACACACACACACACACACACACACACACACATACTGATATACACAACATATTACAGACATAACTCACATATACACAACGCAAAAGAGAGACAGCGCGCACAACACAATACACACACACACACACACACGCACGCACGCATGCACGCACGCACACACACACACACACACACACACACACACACACGAACACACACACACACACACACGAACACACACACACACACACACACAACACACACACACACAACCACACATAACACACACACACACACACACAAACACACACATACATACACACAACACACACACACACAACACAATACACATACACACACACACAAACACACACATAACACACACACACAAACACACACACATACACACACACAAACACACACACAAACACATACAAACACACACACACACAAACACACACACACACACATACACACACACACGTACTCACACACACACACAAACACATACATACACACACACACACACAACACACACACATACACACTTACAACACTCACACACACACACACACACACACACTACAACACACACACACACACACACAATCTGTTTACAAGTGCCTGGGCATTCAGTTTCCACTTGTCAATCCCATTGCTTGAAGTGGACATTTGGCACTGTTTAATTGATACATAACGTGTAATGTTCCTGTTGTCTTCCCCTCAACCCAACCCCACACACCTATAAATGTGTGTTTGTGTTTCAAATGGAAAATGATAACAAAATGTCATTGAGTAAACACGAGACAAAGGTGCTTCAGCTGTGATGTGTGTGTGTGTGGGGGGGGGGGCGGAGATGTGTGTGTTATGTGTGTTGTGTGTGTGTGTGTGGTGTGTGTTAGGATACCGAATATGTATTTTAATTTTTTTCATTTAATTTTCAGATTTCGTTTACTTTCATTTCTTAAATCTTTTTTTTTTTTTTTAGTTTACTATTTTTTTTTATGTTTTTGTATTTCATCAGATACGTTTTACAGATGACGTACTGGAGTTGCAACGACACATAAGCATCAAGAGGTCACCATATGGTTCCGGAGCACATTCCCAAAACAGGCATACACACCAGTGATGACAGCCTTCCAGCTATTTAAGAGAGAGACAGAGACAGAGACACAGAGAGAGAGAGAGAGGAGAGAGAGAGAGAGATGCAGTTTGACTGTTTGCATTTTCTGTCCTTTTTATTAGAGGAAGAAAAATGGTGACATGGACAAGAAAGAAGAGATTCACAGTGTTTGTATTAATGAAGTGAAAAAAATGTTAACATTTGTGAACTTGCTACTTGTCAGCTGTTGTACTCTATATTTTGATCATACCTGAAATAAAAGTTTGTGATGGTATATACAAAAGTAGTGTAAATATATGTTTACGTACTGTATATCTTGATCATATTTGAAATAAAAGTTTGTGATGGTATATACAAAAGTAGTGTAAATATATGTTTTTATACTCTATATCTTGATCAT
>JAPXFY010000947.1:32500-35000 GCA_030674185.1 Monoplex corrugatus
CAAAGGGTTAAAATAATTTTATCATTCCTGCACAAACCCACATGCGCTCCACCCAAATCTGCCAGCGAAGATGTGGCAGGTTCACTGAGTCTGCGCAAAACCATATGCGCTGGCCAAATCTTGAAACAGGGAGGGGGAAGGGGAAAGGAACCTATGAAACATTGACACCACCACAGATTATGTATCTTGGGACAAATTATGATCTTGGTTAAAAAAAAAAATAGAAAAAAAAGAAAAAGAAAGGGTTTCTAAGAAATCTGGGGGAGGGGGCATGCTTCCCCCAGGAATTGAAAATTATATATATATATATCATTTTATTCATTTATTCATCCATTTGGTTGTTTATTTATTTATCTATTTGTTTGTTTGTTTATTTACTGTTTATTTATGTATTCATTCATTTGATTTATTAGTTAGTTGGTTAATTGGTAATTAGTTAGTTAGTTAATTAATTGGTTGGTTGGTTGGTTGGTTGGTTATTTGTGAGTGAGTGAGTGAGTGAGTGAGTGAGTGAGTGAGAGAGTGAGTGAGTGAGTGACTTACTTATTTACTTACTTATTTACAAGTACTTACTTAATAGTTTGTTAGTTTGTTTGTTAGTTAGCCGTTTATTCATTTATTTAATTTTCATCTATTTATTTATTTATTTATTTATTTGTTTATTCATCTTTGTCCAGAGGATTGAAACAGAAACCCGTCTGGTACAGTCTGTTGATAGAATCATGTAAATGTTGCTGGAACTTACAAAACGTTCGTTATATTACCATACTTGTCTCTTAACAACACTCGGGACTCTCGGAAAGGAAAAGAATGATGGGGGAGGGGGGATGAGGGTCTGGAAACCCTGGAACCCACCCACCCCACCCTCACCCTCACCCCCATCCCATAGCCCGTGATTGCAGGGGTCCATAATCGTGATGCATCATGGAAGCTGCCTGCACGAGTGCCTTCCCTTTCTGCTCGCGGCCCTTAGGAAGAAAATACTGCCGGGCAAACCCTTTTGACTGCTGCATGCACCCTTTCCACCAACTGCAAAAAACTTACATACCATCATCATCATTCATTCATCCCAGGAGAACCGAATAAAGCATCGGTATCTCACAACACAACAAAAGTTTTTTTACGGCTTTTAAAAAAAATTTTACGGCTAGTCCTCGTATGAGAGTGGTAGGACTTTAAAATCTACGGAACAGAACAGAACTGTACCAACTACGAGATAACTGATGACTGGGTCTGAATGGGTCATGCAACGCATGGACAGACCTCCTTTGCTTGAAGAAATTAATGACTGTCGATTGGCGTCGGGAGCTTGGGAGGTGAGTGTCCCGAGAGTGTCGAGGCATTGGTGCTTCGGGTCCTATTCGCACCCTCCATGGTGTTTCTTGTTCACAAGCTATCAGAAAAATCTCACCTTTCGCGCCTTTTAACAACTTTTGGGTTGGGTGGAATTGGAGGACTTTGAAAATCCACTGATCCTACTCTTAGTTTTGCTCCAGCTGTGGTCGCCGCCAGTAAACAACTTTTGCCAGGGGTGAGGTTTGGGGGTGGGGGGGGGGGGGGTAGGGGAGTTTGAAAATCCACTGATCCTACTGTTAGTTTTGCTCCAGCTGTGGTCACCTGTCGTGTGTAAACTGACCACCGATATCAACCTTGCTTGACCTTTGTCAACACGTTTTGCGTAGTAACGATTTTCAACACATCATGGTCTTTTAACCCTTTGACTCCTGCATCCTTTCCACAACTGCAAAAACTTAACCCTTTGACTCCTGCACCCTTTCCACCGACTGCAAAAACTTAATCCTTTGACTCCCGCGTCCTTTCCACCAACTGCAGAAACTTAACCCTTTGACTCTCGCACCCTATCTACCAACTGCAAAAAAATTAACCCTTTGACTCACTCACCCTATCCACCAACTGCAAAAACTTAACCCTTTGACTCCCTCACCCTATACATCAACTACCTGCAGGAGTTAGGATCTTCAACATATAGTTTAATTCAACCCTTTGGCTCCCTCACCCTATCCGCCAACTGCAAAACCTCAACCATTTGACTCCCTCACCCTATATACCAGCTTCCTATAGGAGTTAGGATCTTCAACACATCATAGTTTAATACAACCATTTGACTCCCTCATCCTATCCACCAACTGCAAAAACTTAACCCATAGACTCCCTCACACTATCAACCATTTAACAAATCTTTCAACCATTTGACTCCCCAACCCTATCCACTAACCGCAAAAACTTAAAACACACACTACACACGCGCGCGCGCGCGCACACACACACACACACACACACACACACACACACACACACAGACACACGCACACACACACACACACACACACACACTACCCAGAGAGAGAGAGACAGAGATGGGGGAGATAGTAAAAGAGAGCAGAGGTGGTTTTCTTTTAAAGCAACATCAAAGTTGACGTTTCATGTTACAAAGAAGAAACTTTTGACAAAGTTGCCATTTTCTGATAAGGCTTAATCG
>JAPXFY010000947.1:40000-44019 GCA_030674185.1 Monoplex corrugatus
TGCTGCTCCCTCATCCTATCTACCAGCTTCCTACTGGCAGGAGCCTGGTAGATAGGGTGAGGGAATCAAAGGGTTAAGTTTTGCAACTGGTGGATAGGGTGACTGAGTCAAAGAGTTAAGTTTTCGCAGTTAGTGATTAGGGTGCAGGATTCAAAGGGTTAAGTTTTTGCAGTTGGTGGATAGGGTGCAGGACTCAAAGGGTTAAGTTTCTGCAGTTGGTGGATAGGGTGCGGAAATCAAAAGGTTAAGTTTTTGCAACTGGTGGATAGGGTGCGGGAGTGAAAGGGTTAATTTAAAGCGGATGTCCAGCTCTTTTGATAGAGTCGTGGGATGAACTCTCGTGTCTGTAGATCAGTCCCATCCGACCCTACAACATTAACCCTTTAACCCCCGCACTCTGTCCACCTGCATCCTGCCTTGTCAACCACAGTCATCATCATCATCAGATGCCCTGCCGCATGGCGTTGGCGACCATGGACTTCCAACCATATCTATCTCTCGTTGCCCCCAGCATCTCCCCCACCCTCCTCATCCCCAGCCACTCTGCAAGTCCGTCCAGCATTTTCTCCCTGGTCTACCCGGTGCTCTCTTTCCCTCCAGCTTTCCCGTTGTGACCAGGTGCTCCAAATCCCCCTTCCTCATAAAATGCCTATAAATGTTGCTTATCTTTTCCTAATATTCCTTATGAATGATCTACTTGTGTCTGCCTCCATCAAGACTGTCTCGTTTGTTTTCTTTGCTGTCCGTGGAACTCTCAACATTCTTCTTAGAAACCACATCTCGACTGCCTCGATCCTGCTCTGGCTTTGCTTGCTGACTGTCCATGCCTCGCATCCGTACAAAGTACAGTCAACCATGCAAAAACTTAACCTTTTGACTCCCTCACCCTATCCACAAGCTTCCAGGCACTTAACCTTTTGACTCCCTCACCCTATCCACCAGCTTCCTTGCACTTAACCCTTTGACTCCCTCACCCTATCCATCAGCTTCCTTGCACTTAACCCTTTGACTCCCTCACCCTATCCACCAGCTTCCTTGCACTTAACCCTTTGACTCCCTTACCCTATCCATCAGCTTCCTTGCACTTAACCTTTTGACTCCCTCACCTATCCACCAGCTTCCAGGCACTTAACCCTTTGACTGCCTCACCCTATCCATCAGCTTCCTTGCCTTAACCCTTTGACTCCCTCACCCTATCCACCAGCTTCTAGGCACTTAACCCTTTGACTCCCTCACCCTATCCACCAGCTTCCAGGTACTTAACCCTTTGACTCCCTCACCCTATCCATCAGCTTCCTTGCACTTAACCCTTTGACTCCCTCACCCTATCCACCAGCTTCCAGGCACTTAACCCTTTGACTCCCTCACCGTATCCATCAACTTCCAGGCACTTAACCCTTTGACTCCCTCACCCTATCCACCAGCTTCCAGGCACTTAATCCTCTGACTTCCTCACTCTGTCCAATAGCTTCCTTGCCGGGAGGGAGGCGGTCAAAGGGTTGCATTTTTGCATTGCAGCAAGCTGGTGGACAGGGTGAGGGAGTCAAAGGGTTAAGTTTTTGCAGCCGGTGGATACGGTGCTGGAGTCATAGGGTTAAAGTTGACTCGCTTGCTGTCCGTCTTGACGATCCAATCTTCCGGTGGCTTGAGCTTTTCATAGGACCTACGTTCGAACACATTTGAACACATAATGAAGCGATGTCGCCTTTGTCAATTTGTCAAGCGTTGCGAGGCTTGGACAGTCAACACGGAAAGTCAGAACAAAACTGAGGCAACTGAAATGTGGTTTTTAAAAAGAATGTTGAGAGTTCCGTGGACAGCAAAGAAAACAAACGAGACAGTCTTGAAGGAGGCAGACATAAGAAGATCATTAATAAAGAAGATTAGGAAAAGACAAGCAACATTTATGGGACATTTTATGAGAAAAAGGGAATTAGAGCACCTGGTCACAACAGTAAAGCTGGAGGGAAAGAGAACTTCAGGTAGACCCAGGAAGAAAAAAATTTGGACGACTTGCAGGGTGGCTGAGGACAGAGAAGGTGGGAGATGTGCCTGCATGGACAGGGGATAGATTCGTGTGGGGGGCCATGATCGCCAATGCCATGCGGCAGGGCACATGTGACTAGACATGACAAATTCCAATTCGTCTGACCGCTACGCTACAGGCAGCTGGTAGAAACTGGACAGAAAAAAGAGAGGGGGGGGTGTCATATTCATCGCCAGATTTAGGTTGACCATATTGACGGCGAACGAAGGAAGATTGCACACAAACACACACACACACACACACACACACACACACACAACACACACACGCACACACACACATACACACACGCACACATAACACACACACACATAACACACACACACACACACATAACACACACACACACACACACACAATACACACACATACAGACATAAACAATACACGCACACACATACACAACACACACACACAACACACACACAATTAACACCCAAACACATACATACAAACACACTCACATACACACAAACACACACATACACACACACAAACACACACACAAACAAACACACACACGCAAACACACACACACACACGACACGGACACATACACACACACGTACTCCTTCTCTCTCTCTCTCTCTCTCACACACACACACACACACACACACACACAGGGACAGAGACAGACAGACAGAAACAGACAGACAGACAAACAGAGACAGAGAGAAAAAGAGACAGAGAGAAAAAGAGACAGAGAGCCAGCGCCAGAGAGAAACACAGAGAGAGACACGCACAGAGACAGAGAGAGAAAGAGACAGACAGAGAGAGGCAGAGAGCCAGTCGAAGACACAGAGAGAGACGCACAGAGACAGAGAGAGAAAGGGAACTCAGAACTCAGAAAATGTTTATTGTACATCGGCCTTAGGCCACAATACATGCATGGGGAAGGGGAGGGGAGGAGATCAGGTTTTCTTATACATTCATACAAGTTATAGGGCCTACTATCAAACTGCAGTGAACTCTGTCACATTGTCCCCTTCTATCGTGTACCGTCACATAAGCTGGGATACATTCATCTTTACATTTACAGTAGTCCTTTCATTTGTATTCTAGTCCATATTCCTTAACTGGCCTGTAGTGGCCATCTCAAAATATTTGTCATTAACCGCATCTATATCATTCATCCAACTGTCAATTTTACAATAACTGGCTATCAGACAAACAAACCATTCAATTAGTGCACAGATCTGACGTTTCTTGTACCCTTCAGTGATCATACAGTTGATCAATATATTCAACCACAGCTACTTGACATAAACAATCAATCGATCAACCAACCAACCAATCAGTCAACCAATCAATCAACCAATCAATCCACTGATTTACCAATTGATCAATCAAATAATCCGCCATTCAGCCCGTGAATCAACTGACAAATCAACTTTCAGTTGACTGGGTCAGATGCATCATCCAACCGTACAATCGATATCACTTCAGTAACAATCACTTCACGTAATCACTCACTCAATCAATCAATCAATCAATCAATCATTTAACCAGTTAATCAGTCACCCAGTGACTTAATCGACCAGATAACCTAGAATTTAACCGAGTTCAATATATCAATTTGCAATCTTTACTTCAAATAACGCGAATCAATCATCCATACATTCAATAATTCAATCACTGATCGATCAATAGCTAAAACCATCAATCTATACAGAAACAGAGACAGAGAGCCAGAGAGAAACACGGAAAGAGACGGACAGACAGACAGACAGAAACAGAAAGAAACACAAGTTTGTCACCTGATTCACATCAGCAGAAAACTGAGTCATGTAGGGCACATCATCATCCTGACTACTACCCAGGGTATCATCGACCACAATGCTAACGACACAGACAACGACGACGACGACGAGACAGCAACGACGAGGACACAGCAATGACAATGTCCGAGTCATCGCTGAAAATCGTTTAGAAGATGTACGTGTGTGTGTGTGTGTGTAGGTTGAAGTCTCTG
>JAPXFY010000948.1:0-2500 GCA_030674185.1 Monoplex corrugatus
CGTGCGCGTGTGTGTGTGTGTGTGCTTTTTGTATAGAGAGGGAGATCATTAGAATTGCTCGACCATCTTTTTTGTTGTTGTTGTTGTGTGTTTGTTTTTTGTGTTTGTTTGTGTTTTGAGACATTGGTTAGTTGGTTCGTTGTTTGACTGTACTAACAACCAAACACGACAAACCAACTAAGCAACAATGTCTCCTTGCTTCTGTGGTTCCAGCAGCACTGCAGTCATTGCATCGACTCCATCCCTGTCCTGAGTCGCTTTATGGAGAGTTCCCTGAACTCTCCGATCAATAACCTGCCAGACCAAAGAATGAGTTTAGCTTTCAGGGTGAAAAACCAAAACAAAACAAAAGAAAAAAACAAACAAAACAAAACATAGACCTACCAGCTCTGGTTGGAAAAAAAGAAAACCGCTGAAATAGAGTTTACCAAGGTTGCACACTTATTATTAGAAAAATAGAGACAGAGAAGCTGCAACTTCAAAGTACCATAAAATCCATTGCGTAACAAAAACGTGCTCTGACGGCAAAGATGCCATATGATGGAGAAAACGTGGAATCTAAGGGGTGAAAAAAACTCAGAACCATACTGCGAGCACTTGAAACAATCATGTTTAGTATCACCTGGAAAGATCGCAAAACGGCTCAATGGGTCAGAGAAAGAACAAAAGTGCGAGACATCCACAAACTGAAATGGAATTCGGCAGAACATCTCACCCGGAGCATGGACAATAGTAAGATCGCAAAACGGCTCAATGGGTCAGAGAAAGAACAAAAGTGCGAGACATCCACAAACTGAAATGGAATTCGGCAGAACACATCACCCGGAGCATGGACAATAGTCGGACAACAAAAACCACATTCTGGATACCAAGAGACGGCACTCGCAATAGAGAAAGACAGAAAACTACATGGAGAGACGACCTAGATGGATTTGACAAGAACTGGAGAGGGAAAGCGCTGGAACAAAGCGAATGGAAGCAGCTGGGGAAGGCCTATGTCCGACAACAGACTTTCGATGGCAGCAAGAAGAAGAAGGTGGAGAATATCCTTAAAACAAAAACCCTGTGGCTCGCCTGAGAGTCAAACCCACGACCCCTACGTTATCAGCGTGGCGCACGAACTAAATGAGCAACGGGGCCACAAGACCTGTGGCCTACCCCAGGGTCGATTCCACAACAGCTGAGCTATCAGCATGGCGCATAACACCCACTGAGCTAACGGGGCCTTTATCAAAGAACGACTTTTTATAGAAATCTTTGCTTCACGTCCACGATCGTTAAATAATGTGGCAATTATATAGACGTTAACCCCTTGACTCCTGCACCCTAAACACCAATTGCAAAAGCAACCCTTTGACTCCCTCACCCTATCAACCAGCTTCCAGCAGGAAGCTTTGACTCCCTCACCTTATCCACCAGCTTCCTGCAGAAAGTTGGTGGATAGGGTGAGGGAGTCAAAGAGTAGCTGGTGGATAGGGTGAGGGAGTCAAAGGGTTAAGTGTTTGCTTTGCTAGCATGGTGGACAATGTAGGATGCCGGTGGACAGGGAGCGGGAGTCAAAGGGTTAAGTTGTGGAAGGAAGGAAGGGAGTGTCCCTCTTGACCAATTTCCCACACCGGTTCCCGCACACAACCAGTCCAAAGAGTGAATGTGGGAAGTGAATGATTATGCGTCATTACAACACTGCACTGTTACTGTTAGTGTTAGTACTGTCAGTGGCGGATTTTGCAAATGGAAAAGAGACCACTGACTATATAAAGGGCCTAGTCTTGACACACACAGTAGCTCAGTTGGTTTGAGGGTGAGGGTCGGATTCACATGCTAATGGTTGTGGGTTCGAATCCCAGCGTGCGCTGTATTAAAACTGCGCATCTCACTGTCCCATCTTAGCATCATAGTTGTTCTGGTGGTGTCAGTATAGGATAAGATAAGCCCCCCTCCCCCACTTCCCTGGGATGGTTATCTTCGTCGGCCATATCACCTGAGGTGGGCGTCGACGTAAAAACTGAACCAAACCAGCCAACCACACTCTATCACTAACGATTGTGGTTCATACCTGGAGAGCGCTACATTAACCCTTTGACTCCCGCATCCTATCCACCAACTGCAAAAACTTAACCCTTTGACTCCCTTACCCTATCCACCAGCTTCCTGCAGAAAGCTGGTGGATAGGGTGAGGAAGTCAAAGGGTTAAGTTTTTGCTTTGCTAGCCGGATTGACAATGCAGGATGCTGGTGGACAAGGTGCAGAACTTAAAGGGTTAAAGTAGTCCCCATAATGAGTATACGAACGCTGTTGTTGTTCTGATGGTATCAAGATACTACAGTGAGACCAGTCCTGTTCCTCCTCTTCCCTGTGACGGTGCTAACATAAAACTGAATCAAATCAATACAATACAAACACGCTCTATGGGAAAAGAAGATGAGTAACTCCGTAATGTCTGTCTCTGTCTAAATCTCTGCCAACCGCCGAGTGCCAATATCAGGGCTATCATCGCGTT
>JAPXFY010000948.1:7500-43993 GCA_030674185.1 Monoplex corrugatus
GGGCCACAGGTATGGGGGTCACGAAAGATCAAGGTTTTTTAAGAAATGGTAAATAGCCTAAATAAATATAGATAGATGGTATAGTATTCGAATATTGACCAGTTTTCACTCAGTCCAAAAGGAGAGATCTTTAATCTTTAAATTTTAATGAATATGTAAAGAATTAATCTATAAATTTTAATGAATATGTAAAGAATATCAGTAAACTGTATTTTTGAGAACAGATAAACGAAAAACAAAAAGTAAAACAAATTTACAACAAGAACAAAAAGGAAACCTGTGTTATGCTGTTTACTACGGTTTGTCTGCTGATACTACGGTATAAAAGGCATTTTACTAACAGATGACTCAAATAGTCTTTGACATGCACATGTTAAGCCGTAGATGACGTTCTGACTGGGACTGTAATTGTAAACACTGAATGAAATCTACTTCAAGTAGATTTCATTTAGTGTTTACACTTACAGTCCCAGTAGTACTTGTCAGGGAAATCTAAATCTGATGGTTTGGGTTTTTTGTTTGTTTGTTTGTTTGGGGATTTTTGTTGAAAATGTAGTGTTATTTGATTCTTTATAATCTTTTGTGTATGGTTGACAAAGGCCAGTGGGCTGAAAATGTGTACGTGTCTTGTTTTCTCAGTTCAAAAATTCATTCTCATTCTGTTTGTATGTGTTTCTGGTTTCTGTTTGCTTGAACACTGGCAGTTTGTTTAACTCTTTGACTCCCACACTCTGTCCCCCAGCATCCTGCATTGTCAACCATGCTAGCAAAAACTTAACCATTTTAATCTCTCAGCCTATCCACCAGCTTCCTGCAAGAAGCTGGTGGATAGGGTGAGGGAGTCAAAGGCTTGAAGTTTTTGGAGTTGGCAGATAGGGTCCAGTTAGTCAAAGGGTTAAAACAACATATTGTTTGATTTCAATGATTTAACATTGCATTTTAACTGCAGGTGGCTACCGGTTCATCGTGCTGTTCTTCAACTGCATGCTGACATTTGGGTCATATTTCTGTTTTGATATGCCCAGTGTCTTGCAGAAAACTTTCACTGATGTAAGTTTAACTTTTGGTTGTTGTTGTTGTTTTTAAATGTTTGGAGGTGTTGGTCTGTATATCATGTTCAATACACTGATGTATGTTTTTTTGTTTTTGTTTTTGTTTGTTTGTTTTTTATTCTAGCATTTTTCTAAATTTTTGTCTATTTTTTTAATTCCATCACTTTCATGCTTTTAGACTGACTTGTACAAGATCCATGACTCCATGCTCCATGGACTGGGGGTATATATGTGTGAGATCCGTGTATGGTTTTGTGATCATGTTACTGTTAACCTTTCTGCCTTACCATGGCCATCTCTGTTTATTCTTTGCCTTAAACCTAATTTCTTTTCAAACATTTTTCATTTCACTATTTTCAGTCTTCTGCTTTTGAAAGTCCATCTATAGCTGTCATTGAAAATTTTTTTTTGTTTTTTTGTTAACAATCATATGTGTAATTAATCAGTTCTTCCACTTTGACTTCATTTGACTATCCAGAAATGGCCCTTCTAATTGAATTTCTGAAATGTCTCAACCATTTTTGATTGGTTAAATTAAGAAGCAGAATAACAAAAGATTTTGCTTCAGAGTTTCAATAAAGTAAGTGATGTTGCATATTTGTGGTAACAGATTAAAAACTAAATAAAGGGAAAAAAGATGTAAAGTGTCACATCATAAATAAATTTCACATGGAGCAGTTGCACAAACTGGCTTTTTTTATTTTTTTATTTCTGTCTGTGTCTATCTGTCTGTCTGTCTCTCTTTCCCTGTCTCTCTCTCTTGTGCTCTCTCTCTCTCTCTCTCTCTCTCTCTCTCTCTCTGTCTCTCTCACTCTCTCTCTTTCTCTCTCTCTCTCTGTCTGTCTGTCTCTCTCTCTCTCTGTCTCTGTCTCTGTCTCTCTCTCTCTGTCTGTCTGTCTGTCTGTCTCTCTCTCTCTCTCTCATGCACACACACATGCATGCATACACACACACGCACACATGCACTTGCGCACACATACACACTTTATGTGTTTACTCATTTAGTCACAGGTCATGCAACTTTAATTGTCTAAAGCTGAAATTAAATGTACCCCAATTTTTGATAATATGTAAATATAAATAAATGATTATAAAAATGTGATTACTTGCTCTTGTTACACTCAGTTGTTCATGTTTAAAGAGATGGCACAAACTTACCATGAAAGTGCCTTTTATTTGGTCAGCTTGGAGATCCCTGCTTTTGCCATTGTACTTTTAGCCTTTTTGTATTTCTGAAATTTCACTTGTGCCCTTGACTGAACATAATAAGCATAGATTTTATTATACTGTACAAGAAACAAGTGATTTGAATAATACAGTAATGATAATCTTTATCCAGTCAAACAACTGTACAAATGGAAGTGGTGATGGGCTTTTTGACATTCACCTGGACGACTCCAGCAATGTCACCTGCAACAACTGTACCGACTGTCTGGGCATGTCGCAGGACAACTACAATCTTCTCTATGCCATCTATGCCTGGACGTAAGTCTGTGAAACATGTATGTCACTCGAGTATGTGCATGCTCTGTATGCAGTATGTTGTAAGCAATGTGCTTCTCATATATATGTATATATATGTATATTATATTTGTGTGTATATATATATATAAACATGTGTATGTTTTGTCTGCAGTATGAGAAAATGCCCAACAACTAAAGATTCTTTTTTTTTTGTATAAATGTATTATGTATATATATATATATATCTATATTAAGTAGGAAAAAACATCTCACAAGTAAAGAAAATGTTTGCTTTTTATGGTTATATTGACACTCTTATTTCTTTGTTCGATTAATTTTGTTCATTCATTTATTCATGTGTTATTTGTTTTGTTATTGATTTGTTTATTTGTTTGTATTATGAGTAAGCTTACAGATGTGTCAGAATGTGAATGTAAGTGTAAGTTGATATAATTCTTCATTACCAATAATTATTGTTCCTGTTTGGCGCTGCCCTCCAAACTCATTTGGACACTGTTCATAGCACATAATCAGACTTTTTAATGGAGCGTGGCGAACTGAAGCTGTTGAGTGAGCTGCCATATTTCACTGTGTTGTTGCATTGTCTGTGTCTTTGGTGGGCAGCCTGCTGGATATTTTCATTTGTCGATAAACCAGCCACTGACATGACTTACTGGATCATCAGTGCGCTTATTTAACCCTTTGACTCCCACACCCTGTCTACCAGCATCCTGCATTGTCAACCATGCTAGCAAAGCAAAAACTTAACCCTTTGACTCCCTTACCCTCTCCACCAGCTTCCTGTAGGAAGCTGGTGGATAGGGTGAGGGAATCAAAGGCTAAGTTTTTGCAGTTGGTGGATAGGGTGCAGGAGTCAAAGGGTTAATATTCTGCGTTTGTGTACATGTGAAAGGGGGGTTATCCTTATGACTCCCACTCCCTATCAGCTTACTGCCAAGACTTGACCCTTTGATTCCCTCACCCTATCCACCAGCTTCCTGCAGGAGTCAGAGGGTTAAGTTTTTGCTTTGCAAGCTTGACTGACAATGCAGGATGCTGGTGGACAGGGTGCGGGAGTCAAGGGGTTAAGCATTGGCCTGTCAGCACACATATTGACCTAAGACTAGTAAGAGATTAGAAAATTCTTCACCATTTTACCCACCGGTGTGAATGTGTGCTGCTGTTACTGATGTCACAAATGTTCTTTCCTTTCTGTTTCCAGTAATGCTGCTGTTGTCATTGGGGCAGGTTTCCTGATTGACAAATTGGGAAACAGAGGTTTGTTTCCTGCTTTACTTTGCTTTTTTGTATATATATGTACTATTTTGTTTGTCAGTGTTTTGAGTGAAATTCTAAACCGTTTCTCTGTTGTTCATAATTCAAGTCAGTCACAAGGGTTCGTTCACAATTATGGTCAACTCCAGTCGACAGTCTATCTGACAGCTGAAAGTAACTGTGGTTGAGCTGGATAATTCAGCTTTTAGTGTGCCATTTACTGCATGAAGGAAAGCATGACTGATGAATCGGTTTCAAATTTTTGACAGTTTAGACCTTTTCGCTCCCACACCCTATCCACCAGCTGCAGAAACTTAACCCTTTCACTCCTTCACCACTGGCTTCCTGCAGAGGGAGTGAAAAGGTTAAGTTTTTGCTTTGCTGTCATGGCTGATATTGCGGGATGCTGGCAGATAGGGTGATGGAGACAAAGGGTTAAGTGCAACTGCCCTGTGGCCATCTGTCATTCTGTTTGCAATAACAGCATGCAGCTGTGCACAAGCTGTCAGAGGCTAGTGCATGCATTGATGTCTGGCTGCTGGAGCAGAGTTGAAAGGGTTAGATTTAAATTTTATCTCCCACACTTATGAAACAAATGAGATAACCTGAGGACACAAGCATTTTGATTAGTATTTGACTTCACTTAGAGTGTTAAATCCTATTTTAAAATTACTTATATATGTTCTAGCAGATCATAGCCACGAGTAAACATTATCTAATCCTGTTTTAAAATTACTTGTGTATGTTCTAGCCTTGGGGAAACATTATCAAAACATTTTGGGATGTGAACAGATTAGATACTTTGAGGTGATATTTGTATTGTATATATTATGATCCATTCATGGATTTGCCCTCTTGTTTTATTAACATTAATGGGTTTTTTGTTTGTTTGTTTTTTGTTGTTTTTTGTTTGTTTGTTTGTTTTTTTGCTGTTCATTGCTGTTGCTGGCCTTGCCATTATCATTTCTTTTCCTTTATTATTGAAATGATGATGATGGTGATGGTGGTGGTTGTGATGGTGGTGATGATGACGAAAAAGATGATGATGGTGATGATGGTAATGGTGATGGTGATTTGTTGTTGTTATTATTATTATTACATCTGCAGTGGGTATGTATCATCATCATCATCATCATCATTATTATTACAGTATTAAGATAATTGCTGTTACTATTATCATTACATCTGCAGTTGGTGTGTTCCTGTTTTCCTTCCTATGCGTGCTTGGCTCCTCCACCTTCGCGGCCTCCCTGTTTCTGAAGGGAACAGCTGCCATGTTTCCTCTCATGCTGCTGGGACGGCTGCTGTTTGGCTCTGGGAACGGCTCCTTGACAAGTATGTATGGACTGCCCTTGTGACCATTGTACTCATGGCTCCCTGACGAAATAGGTATAGACCAAGCCCCTGACCATTAATTATTCTTATGGTTTCCTGACAGTGTGGACCATGATACCGTGAGCATTTATTCTTATGGCTATCTTACAAGTAAGTATAGACCAATCCCCTGACCATTACTGTTATGGTTCTTGACAGTATGGACCATGGTCCCTGTGATGACTATACTCACAGCTATCTTACAAGAAAGTACGGACCAAGCCCTGGATCATTATTCTTATTGTTCCCTGATAGTATGGACCATGGTCCCTGTGACCATTATACTCATGGCTCCCGTGCAGGTAAGTATAGATCAAGCCCCTGTTCATAACTCTTATGATTCTTGACAGTGTGGACCATGATCCCGTGAGCATTTATTCTTACAAACCAAGCCCCTGACAATTATTCTTATGGTTCCTGACATGGACCATAATCCCTTGAGCATTTGTTCTTATGGCTATCTTACAAGTAAATACAGACCAAGCCCCTGACCATTACTCTTATGGTTCCTGACAGTATGGACCATGGTCCCATGAACATTATATTCACAGCTACCTTACAAGTAAGTACGGACCAAACCCCCGGATCATTATTACTATGGCTTCCTGACAGTACGAACCATGATTCCATGAACATTATTCTTATAGATCACTGACAACTTAAGTATAGATCATGGTCCCCTAACTGTTATACTTATGGCTCACTGACGAGTTAAGTATAGATCATGGTCCCCTGACCATTATCCTTATGGCTTCCTGACAAAGTAGAGACAGACCAAATCCCTGACCATTTTTATGGCTCCCTGACAAAGTAAGTACAGACCAAGCCCCTGATCATTATCCTTATGGCTCCCTTACAAGTAAGTATAGACCATGATCCCTGTAACCAGTATACACACAGCTCCCTTACAAGTAAGTATAGACCATGATCCTGGTGACCATTATACTCACACCTCCCTGACAAGTAAGTATAGACCCGTGATCCCCGTGACCACTATACTCGCAGCTCCCTGACAAGTAAGTATAGACCATGATCCCCGTGATCCCCGTGACCACTATACTCGCAGCTCCCTGACAAGTAAGTATAGACCATGATCCCCGTGACCACTATACTCGCAGCTCCCTGACAAGTAAGTATAGACCATGATCCCCGTGATCCCCGTGACCATTATACTCACACCTCCCTGACAAGTAAGTATAGACCATGATCCCCGTGATCCCCGTGACCACTATACTCGCAGCTCCCTGACAAGTAAGTATAGACCATGATCCCCGTGATCCCCGTGACCACTATACTCGCAGCTCCCTGACAAAGTAAGTATAGACCATGATCCCCATGACCACTATACTCACAGCTCCCTGACAAAGTACAGACCATGATCCCCGTGACCACTATACTAACAGCTCTCTGACAAGTAAGTATAGACCATGATCCCCATGACCACTATACTTGCAGCTCCCTGACAAAGTAAGTATGGACCATGATCCCCGTGACCACTGTGCTCACAGCTCCCTGACAAGTAAGTATAGACCATGACCACTATACTCACAGCTCCCTGACACGTAAGTATAGACTGACCACTATACTCACAGCTCCCTGACAAAGTAAATATAGTCCATGATCCCCGTGACCACTATACTCACAGCTCTCTTACAAGTAAGTATAGACCATGATCCCTGTGACCACTGTACTCACAGCTCCCTGACAAGTAAGTATAGACCAAGCCCTAGACCATTATTCTTATGGCTTCCTGACAGTATGGACCATGATCCCCTGACCATTATTCTTATGGCTTCCTGACAAAGTGAGTATGGACCCATGATCCCTGACTATTTTTATGGCTTCCTGACAAAGTAAGTATAGACCAATCCCCTAACCATTATTCTTATGGCTCACTGACAAGTTAAATATGGACCATGGTCCTCTGACCGTTATTCTTATAGCTCTGTTACAAGCATAGATCAAGCCCCTGACCATTATTCTTATGGCTCACTGACAAGTTAAATATGGACCATGGTCCTCTGACCATTATTCTTATGGCTCTGTTACAAGCATAGATCAAGCCCCTGACTATTACTCTTATGGCCAATTCTCTCACACTTTACACATCACCAGTTGGCAGTGTCGTCAGTCAGCACAACACCAAATATCATTCCTGTGTTGATGACTCCCAGCTCTTACAATTATGCGTCTCTTGAAATCATTCAGCTCTCTTTCCAAACCTGCTGACTTATATTGAGATCTGAAACTGGATGATACAGAATAAGTTACAGTTGAATGGAGATAAGACCGAAGCAGTGCTCATTGACATAATGCACAAGCTTTCCACCATAAAAGTTTGTTGACAGCACTATTGTATTTTCTGATTCAGTCAAGAACCTTGGTGTTGTTCTTGATCCTCAGTTCTCTGTGCAAAAATTCATCACCCAAACCTGTCAGTCATGTTACTGTCAACTGTGATGTTTCAGTTCTATTTGTCATATCTGTCAACTTCAGCAGCATCTAAACTTGTGACTTCTGTCATCATATCTTGCATCAATTATTGTAACTGTCTGCTGTCTGGCTTACCTACTACTTCTGTTGCATGCCTCCAGTATATTCAGAATTCTGCGGCCTATTTTGCCCTTCATAAAAAGAGGTGTGACGTATCACTCCCTTGCTTCATTTTCTCCTCTGGCTGCCCGTTTCTCAAAGAATTTCACACAAAATCAATACATTATGCTACAAGTGTATCAGTGATACTGCACCTATTTATCTTTGTGACCAGTTCTGAATGTACACCCCTGCCCAACCTCTCCATTCTGCTTCAGATACTAGTTGTTTACAAATTCCTCAATACAGATATTCCACAGTCAGTCGCCACTCTTTTTCTGTGTCTGATCCATACAATTGGAATGATCTTCCCAATATATTTGACAGTCGCATACTCTGTCTTCCTTCAGGTCTAGCTTGAACACATAACCTTTTTGTCCAGCAGTGATTTCCTCCTCAACATACCCACTCTTATGCCCCACTGCTCTCCTGTCCTCTCACTCCTGGTTTGTATGTGCTTTGTGCCCTGGAGTTTTGGTCATTGGGTGGTTGCTTAGGTGAATGATGAAAGTGGGCATTTTGGTTTGATTCTTTTATCAAAGTTTGATGCTTTGTAAATGTCATTATTATTACTAGTCAAACTAAACCTGTAAACCAAGTGTGTCTGATGATTTCAGTTGTACAGAATCGAATCACAGCCTACTGGTTCAAAGACAAAGAGCTCGCAATGGCCTTTGGCATAACGCTGTGCTTTTCACGTCTGGGAAGTGTCTTGAACTTCTTTTTTACTGAGAGCTTCCAGGAGACTTATGGCCTGAAGATCACTTTGTGGGGTGGTAAGTGTTGTGGTTTATTATTGTGTTTGTGTTCTTCATTTTTCTCTCATATGTTTGTCTGTCTGTGTGTCTGTCTGATCATGATTATTTGGTTGTCTGTCTGACATCGAAATTCAATCTTTCTCTGTCTCTCTGTGTGCGTGTGTGTCTCTCTCGCTCTAGATACATATATATGAATGTATGTTTCTCTCTCTCACTCTCCCTTATCACCTCTCTCTTTCTCTATATTTCTGACTGACTGTGTGTTTCTCAGTCTCTCACCAAATGCAGTAGAAATACAAACTCTCTCTCTTCCATTATCTTCTTCAATCTATCTCTTCATCAACTTTCTGTCTATCTGCTTTTATTGTCTCTTTCTCTCCTTCTCTGTCTATCAGGCTAACTTGTACTCTGTCACACACACACCACCACGCCTTTACTCACACAAACACACATGCATGCATGCATGCTCACACACATACATGCATTAATGGTTCCATAATAAAAATTCTTAACGAATGTCATCCAATTTCCGGAGTGTTTCTGTGGTTTCTGGGCACTGCACTTTGAGCAGGATCATTAAGCCTTTAGACCTGTTGATCAATTTCTGGAGCATTTCTGTGCTTTCAGGATCAGTAAACCTTAGTGTACACAAACTGTCTTTAATCCTAACTGACTTGTTGAATCAATTTCAGGAGCGTTTCTGTGCTTCCTTGGCTTTCTGTCTGCCTTGATCGTAAGCGTGTTGGATCGCTGGGGTGTCAGACAGCTTGGAGACGAGGACAACTTGAGAGAGAGTCAAAAAAGCTGTACGTCTGCTTCAGCAACAACACACACACACACACACACACACACACACACACACACACACACACACACACACACACACACACACACATAAAATATATATAATAACACACACAGGTTAAACCAAGAATAACACACACACACACACACCACACACAAACACACACACACACACACACACACACACACAACAACACACCCACACACACACCACACACACACACACACACACACACACACACACACACACACACACACACACACGCACATGCACACACACACACGCACACACAGGTTAAACCAAAGAGATGAACGAACAGAAACACACACACACACACACACACACACACACACACACACACAAAACACACACACACACACACACACACACACACACACACACACAACACACACACACACAACACACACCCACACACACAACACACACACACACACACAAAACACCACACACACACACACACACACACACACACAGAATCCACTCTGATGTTGTTTTTTTTTAAAATACGACAGTTGTTTCAAAACATGTTTTTACCAGTGTCTGCTGTCTTTTAGTCTCTTCCTGTGGCAGCAGAAGATGCCACTTGTTGGATATCACAAGCTGGTAGATATCAACTGAAATAATTATTTTGTAACATTGCATAGTTATTTCAAACTTAGGATGGCAAAGTCAGGTGGCAACGTACTTAAAATGATACATCATGTATGCGCATACGTTTGTCGGATTTCTTTTTTAATTCAGGAATACAGTGCTCAGTCTGACTGTTCCTGTTTATGTTAATTTGTGTGTCTTTGAACCAGAACTTGACATAGGGGGATGTCCTGAATAGTATATTTGTCTGTTTCATCACCTCACAGTGATGGACATAAAGGGTGACATTGTCTGTCTTATTACCAGAAAGTGACGGACATCAAGAACCTGCCCCTGCAGTTCTGGCTTGTGGCCCTGGCCATCATGTTCTTCTACAATGGGGTCTTCCCTTTTATGGCAGATGCCAGGTCAGTTTGTGGCAGTTTTTGTTTGTTTGTTTTGGAGGGTGAGGTGGGAGTGCATGTTTGAGTGGTTGGTTGGGTCTTAGATTATTGTTTGTTCTTTTTCTTCTGTTCTTGAATGTTTTGATAGTACAGAAGTGAAGGTATGAGTATTCATTATGTGTTTGCGAATCTGCATGCCGGCTTACTTCAGATGAGGAACGCAAGTGTGTGTGTCTTTTATGTGCATGTGTGTGTGTGCATTTGTGTATATGTGTGTGTGGTGCATTTGTGTACATGTGTGTGTATGAGTGTGTGCATGCACATGTATGCATATATCAGACTCCTGTTTTAAATGCCAAGAAGATGTAAAATCTTGTTAGATTTCTGTTTATTGAAATTGCCCCCTTTTGCAATTTAGTTGCGATATTTTGATGCATACATAGGCTTCCTGCCATGTGTGTGTGTGTGTGTGTGTGTGTGTGTGTGTGTGTGTGTGTGTGTGTATGTGTGTGTGTGTGTATGTGTGTGTGTGTGTGTGTGTGAGATTCAATGCCTGAGCTCTTAGCCCCAAAATCAGTTCACTGTTTTCCAGCATGTTTTCAGGAAAGGATACTGAATGAATTAGAATATCTATTTTGTGAAATGATCTTATCATGGCACTTGGGGCATTAATGCACACTGACTTGCTCACATACATAAGCACACAAGATAAGACAGAAGTGAACAAAAAAAGAGGAATAAATGACAGTGAAACTTCATAAAGCATTCCAGATACATGCTACACATTATTGGTTCATTCTTTGTGGACTGGCCACTTTTGCATTGTGTGCAGAACATTCGACTGTCCATGTTATACAGTCATTTGAATTGTGTGTATTTCGGAGAGTTCATCAGGGATAAATGTTTCTGCAAGTTTAGCAGGGATAATTGTGTTTCAGCAAGTTCATCAGGGATAATTATGTGTGTTTTAGTGAGTTCATCAAGGCTAATTATGTGTATAATTGTGTATGTTTCAATGAGTTTCACAAGGCTGTGTATTTCAGTGAGTTCATCAGGGATAATTGTGTGTGTTTCAGTGAGTTTATCAGGGATAATTGTGTATGTTTCAGTGAGTTCATCAAGGCTAATTATGTGTATTTCAGTGAGTTCATCAGGGATAATTGTGTATGTTTCAGTGAGTTTGTCAGGGATAATTGTGTGTGTTTCACTGAGTTCATTAGGGATAATCGTGTATGTTTCACTGAGTTCATCAAGGCTACATGTATTTCAGTGAGTTCATCAGGGATAATTGTGTGTGTTTCAGTGAGTTTATCAGGGGTATTTTATGTGTTTCAGTGAGTTCATCAAGGCTAATTATATGTATTTTAGTGAGTTCATCAAAAATAATTGTATGTGTTTTCAGTAGTTCATCAGGGATAATTGTGTTGTTTCAGTGAGTTCATCAGGGATAATTGTGTGTATTTCAGGAGTTCATCAGGGATAATTTTATGTGTTTCAGTGAGTTCATCAGGGATAATTGTGTGTTTCAGTGAGTTCATCAAGGCTAATTATGTGTATTTCAGTGAGTTCATCAGGATAATTGTGTGTTTCAGTGAGTTCATCAGGGATAATTTTATGTGTTTCGGTGAGTTCATCAGAGAAATTTGTGTGTGTTTCAGCGAGTTCATCGGGGTAATTGTGCATCCTTTCATGAGTTCATCGGGGGATAATTGCTATGTTTCAGTGAGTTCATCGGGGATAAGTATGGCGCCAAGTACAATCTGAATGACAGGACTTTCGGCATACTCGCTGGTGCCGTCAAAACGATGTTTCCAATGCTTATTTCCCCCTTTTCTGGGTGGCATGATTGTAAGAATGTGTACATTTTAAAATTCTTTGTTTGTAGACAGCTGTTTTCATGATCCGCTGGATGTAAAATTAAAACTGTATGTTGGTGTATTTCATTTTCAAAAAGAATGGTTGTTGTTCTCGTTGATTTCCTCTGTCTGCCTTTCTGTCTCTCTGTCTCCCCTTGTCCTCTCTTGAGTCTGTTTCTTTTTCCTCTCTCTGTCACTTTTCTTCGCTCTCACTCCTGTCTGTCTTTCCTCTCTTAGCAACTGAAAAAAAAAAAATGAAGGAAGAGGGGGAGCTGAGGGGAAAAATTTGATTCAGAAACTGTATTACCCAAATAACTGAAGAGATCAGTGGTCAGAAACACAAACATGGGAACCTAGAACATTTTTTCCCCTTCACGACAGCGCCTGTCCACACAAAGCAAGTCCATAACTCAGTTTCTAGAAAACCAGAAGATCCGAGTTTTGTGACACCCCCTACATCCCCAGTTTTGCCCAGTGACTTCTGGTTGTTCCCTGTCTTGAAGAACGGCTCACCGTGAGGAATTTCCCACCACGTTCAGGACCTCGCAAAAGATGTGAGATCAAAGCTCAATGCCATCCTCAGTGAAGATAATTGGAAAGCCTTTTCTGATTGGCTGAGGTACTGTGATCTTACATCAAAAGTAGAAAGAGTGTACTTCAAAGGGATCTGTAAGGGTGGGCTTGGTGCATTAAACAGCCCCTCCAAGAAATATCATTTTTGTTTTATTTTGTTTGAATCATACCTGGTATTATTGTCTTGTCTTCTTCATTCTCTTTTTTTCATAAAAATAAAAACAGTAACTGAAGTATGTGTTTGTGTATAACGACACACTGGTGCTTTTTTGATTTTTCTGTCATGGTCAGTTCATGTATCCAAAAATTATGAAATATGTTAATGCAGAGAATGTCGCTTTGTATTGACCTTACATCATCTTGCACTTTTTAACATACCTAGGACATCCTTGGAAAGCGTGGGGTGTTGGCATTATGTGTGCACTGCTGACCTTTCCCTGGTTTGGCATTCTGGCCTTCACTACCATCTACCCCCTCATCCCCACTATCGGGCGGGGCCCTGACCTACTCTTTGCTGCTGTAAGTACATCAACTTTTAGAATTTAAAAAATTTAATTTCAGATTCAACCTGTAATAAAAATCTGAAAGAAAAAAAACAAAACAAAACCCAAAAACTACTTTGGCAGGGCTGCTTGTAAGATGTGAAGGGGGGAGCTTTCCAAACTTTCTGTTCTCATACACCATTTTTTTTAAGGTTTGTTAAGTTACGGTGTTAAAGAGATTGTTAATCATTTAATGAAAATGTATAAAATTATGTCCCGGGTTTTGGGTTTTAAAAATTTCATGTAATTTAACAAAACTGTACTTTGGACCCAAATTTGGTACCTGTAATTTTGAACCCAAAATTGAAGTGGTTTATACATTTGATATTTTTGTGCAACTTATTGGGTTTTAGAGATCATTAATAATAAATGAAAAACGATATGAAAGAATATATCCCAGTTTAGTTTGAATTAAATACAATTTAACAAAAAATTCATCTTTGAGGGCAATTTGATAGCTGTAATTGTGAACAAAAATTTAAGTAAATTATGTAAACGAAATTTTTCTTTTTATAGTTGAAAGGGAAATTGGTCTGTTTTCCTTGGATAGTTTTGATTATTATGCCTTTTGAATGGAAAAATTAAAAATGTTCATCCATTTTTGATTTATTTCAGTGATAGGTGGGGTGCAAGGAAAGGCAACAGTACATAGAAAAACCCAAACCCCTTTTTCAATGGAGTCTTATCAAAAGTAGATACCAACCCTCTGTGTTTACCTTTCAGAGTGTGCTGACGCATTTCGTTTCCCGAATTTAGTTTATCTAAAATTGTGTTCTGAAAAATTTTTTAAAGGGGAAATTTAAATCTCGCTGGGATACCTCAAACACTATTTTCACATTTCCTTCCCTTTTAGAAAAGTTTTTTAGATGATTATAGGTTCTTGATATTTAGCCAAAAAATTTTACAACGTCAGTCCCCCAAACTACACGATTTTTAACATGATTTTGGGAAGTTTGTTCTAGTTTTCACAGGGATGTTCTGTTTATGCCTGCATATTTTGAATAATTTCATGAAGGGCATTACCAGTAAAGCATAACCAAATTAAAAAACAAGGGAATTAAACCAGTGGGAAAAGTATACCTTAGTATGTATACAGTGGTCAAAATTGTGTCAAAAATTTGTTGTTTGTCTGGCACGTGGATACTATATTTGGGTTATTTCTTTTTTCAAATCAAATTAATAAGGTACGAATAAGGTCAGAATGTTTGAAAATAATTACTTCTCCACTCATGATGTCATGTTGATACCTAAAACATGAAATGGTTGACTGTTTTTTAACTTTCTAACAGAGGACAAATATGGTTTCAGTTTGAGAAAAAAAAATAAGGCCCTTTTGACCGTGAATCATAAAGAAAAATAGAACCTCAAAACCTTGCCATTGCATAGAAAGTCAGGTTAGAACCTCAAAACCTTGCCATTGCATAGAAAGTCAGGTGAACTTCCCAAAAACCCTTTCCATTGCAAGAAAGTCAGTAGAACCCAAAACCTTGCCATTGCCCAAAAAGAAAGTCAGGTAAAAACCTCAAAAACCCTTTCCATGGCAAAGAAAGTCAGGTAGAACCTCAAAACCTTGCCATTGCATAAAAAAGTCAGGTAGAACCTCAAAACCCTGCCCTTGCATAGAAAGTCAGGTAGAACCTCAAAACCTTGCATTGCATGAAAGTCAGGTAGAAACCTCAAAACCCCGCCAATGCATAGAAAGTCAGGTCTACCTGACTTTCTATGCAAGGGCAAGGTTTTGAGGTTTCTACCCTGACTTTCTATGCAATGGCAAGGTTTTGAGGTTCTCCCTGACTTTCTATGCAAGGGCAAATTTTTGAGGTTTTTACCTGATTTTCCATGCAATGGCAAGGTTTGAGCTTCAAACCTGACTTTCTATGCAATGGCAAGTTTTGAGGTTCTACCTGACTTTCTATGCAATGGCAATTTTTGAGCTTCTACCTGACTTTCTATGCAATGGCAAGGTTTTGAGTTCTACCTACTTTCTATGCAATGGCAATTTTTTGGGGTTCTACCTGACTTTCTATGCAATGGCAAGGTTTTAAAGCTTCTACGACTTCTATGCAAGGGGCAAGTTTTGAGGTTCTACCTGACTTTCTATGCAATGCAAAATTTTGAGTTTCTACCTAAACTTTTTTTTGCCAGGCAAGGTTTGAGTTTCTACCTGATTTTCTATGCAAGGGCAAATTTTTTGAGCTTCTACCTAACTTCTATGCAATGGCAAATTGAGCTTCTACCTGACTTTCTATCAATGGCAAAATTGAGCTTCTCCCTACTTTTTTTGCCATGGCAAGGTTTTGATTTTTCTACCTGATTTTCTATGCAATGGCAAAGTTTTGAGTTTCTACCTGATTTTTTATGCAATGGCAAGGGCCGACTTTCATGCAATGGCAAGGTTTAAAGGTTCTACCTGACTTTCTATGCAATGGCAAGGTTTTGAGGTTCAACCTGACTTTCATGCAATGGCGGGTTTGAGGTCTACCTGACTTTCTATGAAAATGGCGGTTTTGGGGTTCTACCTGACTTTCTATGCAAAGGCGGGGTTTTTTGAGGTTCTACCGACTTTCTATGCATGGAAAGGTTTTTTGAGGTAAAAACCTGACTTTCCTATGAAATTTGCGGGGGTTTTTGAGTTCTACCTGATTTTTCTAGAAATGGAAAGGGTTTTGAGGTTTCTACCTACTTTCTTTGCCATGGAAAGGGTTTTGGGGTTTTCTACCTGACTTTCTGTGAAATGGAAAGGGTTTTGAGGTTCTACCTGCCCTTTCTATGCAATGGCAAGGTTTTGAGCTTCTACCTAAACTTTCAAAGCAAGCAAGTTTTGGGGGTTTTTTACCTGTTTTCCCATGCAAGGGCCCAAGGTTTTGGGGTTTTCTATTTTTCTTTAGATTTCACGGTCAAAGGCCTTTTTTTTCTTTTCTCAAACTGCACCATATTTGTCCTCTGTTAGAAAATTACAAAACAGTCAACCACTGCATGTATAGTATCAATGAAAAATCACTGAGTGGAGAAAGTAATATATTTTTTCAAACATTCGACCTTAAAATCAGTACCTTAAAAATTGATTTGATAAAAGAAATAACCCAAAAAAGTATCCACGTGCCCGACCCCAACAAAATTTTTTACACAATTTTGACCACGTATCACATACTAAGAGTATACCCCTTCCACTGAGTTTTTAAATTTCCCCCTTTTTTTAAATTGTTATGCTTTACTGGTAATGCCCCCTTCATGAAATTATTCAAAATATCAGGCATAAAAAAAAGAACATGCCTGTGAAACTAGAACATATTCCCACACTCATTTTAAAATCATTAGTTTGAAAGGAAATACGTTGTGAAAAATTTAGCAAAAAAAATCAAGAACCTATAACTCTAAAAACCTCAAAAGGGAAGGAAATGTGAAAATAGTGTTTGAGTTTTCCCATGACGAAATCAATTCCCTTTAACAAATTTTAGCACACAAGTTAGATCACTAATTCTGGGCAAAAATGCGTCAGACACACTCTGAAAAAGGGAAACACAGATGTTGGAATTCTACTTTTGATAAGACTCCATTGAAAAATGGTTTAGGTTTCTATTTACTGTTTCCTTCCTTGCCCTCACCTATCACGAATAAAATCAAGATGTGATGAACAGTAATAATTCCATTCAAAAGCATAATATCAACTATCCCAAAAAACAGACCAACTCCTTTCACTATGAAAAGAATAAAATCGAATACATATAATTTCTTCAATTTTTTCACAATTTAAACTACAAATTGTCCCAAGATGAAGTTTTGTAAATTGTATTTAAATTCAACTAAACGGGATATACTTCTTTCATACTTTTTTCCCCCCCCATTAAATTATTAATGATCTCTCAACACCTAATTTGCACAAAAATATCAATGTAAAACCACTTCAAGTTTGTTAAATAATACAGGTACCAAATGTCCAAAGATCAGTTTTGTTAAATTACATGAATTCAAACCCAAACCAGGGACATAACCTTTCATACTTTTTCCCTAAATGATTAACATCCCTCAACACCGTAACTTACAAACCTAAAAAATGGTGATGAGAAAAGAAATTTTTGGAGCTCCTCCTTCAACAGTCTCCCAGCAGCCTGCAGTAGTTTTTTGTTTTTTTTGTTTTTTTTTCTTTCAGATTTTAATTACAGTTGAATCTGAAATAACTTCTAATTCTAAAAGTATGATGTACTCAGCAGCAAAAGAGTAGGTCAGCCCAGCCAGAAGTGGGAATGAGGGGGTAATGTAGTGAGGCCAGAATGCCAAACACAGAATGGTCACAGTGCCACTAAATCCAACACCCCACGCTTTCCAAGGTGTCCTGGTTTTAAAAAAGTGCAAGATGAGAAGTCATACAAACCGAACTTTTCTCTCTTAACATATTTCATAATTTTTTGGAACATACCTGACATGACAGAAAAATCAAAGAAGCACCAGTGTGTCTTTATACACAAACACAACTTCAGTTACTGTTGTATTTTTTAGAAAAAAAAAGAAAAATGAAAAGACAATAATCCTTTTTGATTCAAACAAAATAATCAAAAATGTTTTTTCCTTGAGACTGTTTAATTTGCCCAAGCACATTACAGCACCCTTTGAAGTACACTCTTTCTACTTCGATTAAGATCACAGTACCTCAGCCAATCAAAAAAAAAAAAAGGCTTTCCATTATCTTCACGAGGATGGCATTGAGCTTATCTCACATCTTTGCGGGGTCCTAACGTGGTGGAACTTCCTCAGGGTAAACTGTTCTTCAAAAACAGGGAAAAAACCAAAGTAAACTGGGGCAAAGCGGGATGTAGGGGGGGTCCACAAAACTCGATCTCTGGTTTTTCTAGAAACGTTATGGAAAATGCTTTTTGTGGACAGGCGCTGTCGTGAAGGGAAAAAGGGTTTTAGGTTCCCATGTTTTGTGTGCTGACCACGATCCTTTAGTTTTTTTTGGGTAATACAGTTTTCTGAATCATTTTCCCCCTCAGTCCACTCTTCCTTCTATTTTTTTTTTTTTTAAATTGCTAAGAGAGAATGACAGACAGAGTGAGAGCGAGAGAAAGTGACGAAGAAAAAGAAACAGACTCAAGAGAGACAAGGAAGACAGAGAGAAAAGAAAGGCAGACAGAGGAATCAACAGACAACAACCCCTCTTTTTTTAGAATATAAATACACCAAATACAGTTTAAATTTTACTTTCCCCGGATTTATGAAACACTGGGCACAACAAAGAATTTAAAATGCACAGTACTTACAATCATGCCACCCAGAAAAGGGGAAAAAAACATGGAAACCCTCGTAGACGCACCAGCGATGTATCCGAGGGCCTGTCATTCAGATTGTACTTGGCGCCATACTTATCCCTGATGAACCCACTGAAACACAAACATTTTTTTGATGAACTCACTAAAATAACATATAAATTAAGCCTTGATGAACTCACTGAAACACATAAAATCTCCCTGATAAAACTCACTTGAACCACACACAATAACCCGATGGAACTCACTGAAATACATGTAGCCCTTGATTGAACTCAGGAAACATACACGATTATCCTAATGAACTCAGTGAAACACACACAATTATCCCTGACAAACTCACTGAAACATACACTATTATCCCTGAGAAACTCACTGAATACACAAAATTAGCCTTGATTGAGACTCACTGAAACATACACAATAAAACCCTGATAAACTCACTGAATACACACACAATTATCCCTGATGAACCTCACTGAATACACAGCCTGTGAACTCATTGAAATAATTTCATAACACATTAACACATCAATTAGCCTTGATGAACTCACTAAAACCACACATATTATCCTGTGAACTTGCTGAAACACAATATCCCTGCCTAAACTTGCAGAAACATTTACCCCTGTGAACTCTCCGAAATACACACAATTTCAATGACTGTATAACATGGACAGTCGAATGTTCTGCACACAATTGCAAAAGTGGCCAGTCCACAAAGAATGAACCAATAATGTGTAGCATGTATCTGGAAAGCTTTATGAAGTTTCAACGTCATTTATTCCTCTTTTTTGTTCACTCTGTCTTATCTTGTGTGCTATGTGATGTGAGCAAGTCCGTGTGCATTAATGCCCCAAGTGCCATGATAATATCATTTCACAAAATAGATATTCTAATTCAATCAGTACTCCCTTTCCTGAAAACCATGCTGGAAAACCAGTTGAACTGATTTTGGGGCTAAGAGCTCAGGCATTGGAAACTCAACACACACGACACACACACACAAACACACACACACACATACACACACACACACACACACACACACACACACACAAACACACACACATTGCAGAAGCCTATGTAAGCATCAAAATATCGTCAACTAAATTCAAAAGGGGGCAATTTCAATAAACAGAAAATCTAAACAAGTATACATCTATCTTGGCATTTAAAACAGAGTCTGCTATATGCATACATGTGCATGCACACACTCATCACACACACATGTACACAAATGCACAACACACATCATAACACAAATTGCATACACATACACACAACACATGCACATAAATGCACCACACACACTTGCGTTCCTCATCTGAAGTAAGCCGGATGCAGATTCGCAAACACATAATGAATACTCATACCTTCACTCTGTACTATCAAAACATTCAAGAACAGAAGAAAAAGAACAAACAATAATCTAAGACCCAACCAACCACTCAAACATGCACTCCCACCTCACCCTCCAAAACAAACAAAACAAAAACTGGCCACAAACTGACCTGCATCTGCCATAAAAGGGAAAGACCCCATTGTAGAAGAACATGATGGCCAGGGCCACAAGCCAGAACTGCAGGCAGGTTCTTGATGTCCGTCACTTTCTGGTAATAAGACAGACAATGTCCACCCTTATATGTCCATCACAGTGAGGTGATGAACAGACAATATACTATTCAGGACATCCCCTCAAAGTCAAGTTCATGGTTTCAAAGACACACATATTAACATAAACAGGAACATCAGACTGAGCACTGTCATACCTGAATTAAAAAAGAAAAAATTTCCCCCCCCGGACAAACGTAATGCGCATACATGATGTATCAATTTAAGTACGTTGCCACCTGACTTTGCCCATCCTAAGTAGAAATAACTATGCAATGTTACAAAATAAATATTTCAGTTGATCATCTACCGCTTGTGATATCAACAAGTGGCATCTTCTGCTGCCACAGGTACGAGAGACTAAAAGACAGCAGACCCTGGTAAAAACATGTTTTTGAAACAACTGTCGTATTTTAAAAAAAAACAACATCAGAGTGGATTCCTGTGGTGGTTGTTGTGTGTGTGTGTGTGTGTGTGTGTGTGGTGTGTGTGTTGTTGTGTGTGTGTGTGTGTGTTTTTGTGTGTGTTGTTTGTGTGTGTGTGTGTGTGTGTGAGTGTTGTTGTGTGTGTGTGTGTTGTGTGGATGTGTGTGTGTGTGTGTGTGTGTGTGTGTAGTGTCTGTTTCGTCTCATTCTTTGGTTTAACCTGTGTGTGCGAGTGTGTGAGTGCATGTGCGTGTGTGTGTGTGTGTGTGTGTGTGTGTGTGTGTGTGTGTGTGTGTTTGGGGTTGTGTGTGTGTGTGTGGGGTGGTGTGTGTGTGTGTGTGTGTGTGGTGGTGTGTGTGTGTGTGTGTGTGTGTGTGTATCATTCTTTGTTTTAACCTGTGTGTGTATATAATATATATATGTGTGTGTGTGTGTGTGTTGTGTGTGTGTGTGTGTGTGGTGTGTGTGTGTGTGTGTGTGTGTGTTGTTTATGTTGCAGAAGCAGAACGTACCAGCTTTTTTTGAACTCCTCTCTCAAGTTGTCCTCGTCTCCAAGCTGTCTGACACCCCAGCGATCCAACACGCTTACGATCACGGCAGACAGAAAGCCAAGGAAGCACAGAAACGCTCCTGAAATTGATCAACAAGTCAGTAGGATTAAAGACAGTTTGTGTACACTAAGGTTTACTGAATCTGAAAGCACAGAAAAGCTCCAGAAATTTTCAACAGGTTCTAAAGGCTTAATGATCCTGCTCAAAGTGGCAGTGCCCGGAAACCACAGAAAACAACCCGGAAATTGGATACATTCTTAAAATATTTTTATTATGGAACATTAATTGCATGTATGTGTGTGAGCATGCATGCATGCATGTGTGTATTGTGTGAGTAAAGGCGTGGTGTGTGTGTGTTGACAGAGTACAAGTTAGCCTGAAAGGACAGAGAAGAGAGAAGAGACAATAAAGCAATAGACAGAAAGTTGAATGAAGAGGAAAGATTTGAAGAAGATAATGAAGAGAGAGAGTTTGTATTTCTACTGCATTTGTGTGAGAGACTGAGAAAACACACAGACCATACAGAAATATAGAGAAAGAGAGAGGTGATAAGGGAGCAGTGAGAGATAGGAAACATAGCATTCATATATAATGTATCTAGTGCGAGAGAGACACACACGCACACAGAGAGGACAGAGAAAGATTTGGAAATATCTCGATGTCAGACAGACAACCAAATAATCATGATCAGACAGACACACAGACAACAAACAATATGATAGAAAAAAGAAGAACACAAACACAATAATAAACCACAACACTTACCACCCCCACAAAGTGATCCTCAGGCCATAAGTACTCCTGGAAGCTCTCAGTAAAAAAGATTCAGACACTTCCCAGACGTGAAAAAGCACAGCGTGATGCCAAAGGCCATTGCGAGCTCTTGTCTTTGAACAGTAGGCTGTGATTCGATACTGTAACACCTGAAATCAACATCACACCGCTTGGTTACAGGTTTAGTTATGACATGTAATAATAATGAACATTTACAAAGCATCAAACTTTGATAAAAGAATCAAACCAAAATGCCCACTTTCATCATTCACCTAAGCAACCACCCAATTGACCAAAACACCAGGGCACAAAGCACATACAAACCAGGAGTGAGAGACAGGAAGCAGTGGGGCATAAGAGTGGGTGATGGTTTGAGGAGGAAATCACTGCTACAAAAAGTTCTGTGGTTCAAGCTAGACCTGAAGGAAGACAGAGTAATCGACTGTCAAATCTATTGGGGAAGATCATTCCAATTGTATGGATCACACACAGAAAAAGAGTGGCGACTGACTGTGAATATCTGTATTGAGGAAATTTGCAAAACAACTAGTATCGAACAGAATGGAGAGGTTTGGCCGGTGTACATTCAGAACTGTCCACAAAGATAAATAGGTCAGTATCACTGATACACTTGTAGCATATGTATTGATTTGTGTGAAATTCTTTGAGAAAACGGGCCATCCAGAGGAGAATATGAAGCAAGGGAGTGATAACGTCAACACCTCTTTTTATGAAGGCAAAATAGGCCGTCAGAATTCTGATATACTGGAGGCATGCAACAGATAGTATGTAAGCCAGACAGCAGACAGTTAACAATAATATGATCGCAAGATATGATGACAGAAGTCACAAGTTTTAGATGCTCTGGAAGTTGACAGATATGACAAATACGAAACTGAACATCACAGTTGACAGTAACAATACCTGACAGGTTGGTGATGAAATTTTGCACAGAGAAACGGAGGATCACGAACAACACCAAGGATTCTTGACTGAATCAGAGATCAATAGTGCTGTCAACAAACTTTTATGGAGAAAAGCTTGTGCATTATGTCAATGAGCACTGCTTCGGTCTTATCTACCATACAACAGAAACTTATTCTGTCTCATCCAGTTTCAGATCTCAAAATATAGTCAGCAGGTTTGGAAAGAGAGCTGAATGATTTTCAAGAGACGCATAAATGTAAGAGCAGGGAGTCATCAACACAGAATGATATTTGGTGTTTGTGCTTACGACGACACTGCCAAACTGGTGATGTGTAAAGTGTTGAAGAGAATTGGCCATCAAGAGTAATATTCAGGGCCTTGATCTATGCTTGTAACAGAGCCATAAGAATAATGGACAGAGGTCATGGTCCATATTTTAACTTTCAGTGAGTCCCATAAGGAATAAAGGTCAGGGGCTTTAATCTTGCTTGTAACAGAAGCTATAAGAATAACGGTCAGAGGACCATGGTCCCCTAATTGTAACTTGTCAGTGAGCCTAAGAATAATGGTTAGGGGATTGGTCTATACTTACTTTTGTCATGAATCCATAAAATTAGTCAGGGATCATGGTCCATACTCACTTTGTCAGGAAGCCATAAGAATAAGTGGTCAGGGGACAAGGTCCCAATACGGTCCAGAAGCCATAAGAATAATGGTCTAGGGCTTGGTCTATACTTACTTGTCAGGTAGCTGTGATACATTGTCACAGGTATCCATGGTCTATACTTACTTGTAAGAGAGCTGTGAGTATAGTGGTCACGGATCATGGGACTATATATTACTTTGTCAGGGACTGTGATTATATGACAGTCTATACATACGTGTCAGAGCTGTGGTAAAGTGGTCAAGGTCTATAACTTAAACTTGTCAGGTGAGCTGTGAGCACAGTTGGTCACGGGATCATGGTCCCCGATACTTACTTTGTCAGGGAGCTGCAAGTATAGTGGATTCATGGGATCATGGTTCTATACATACTTGTCAGAGAGCTGTTTAGTAATAGTGGTCACGGGGGATGCATGGTCTGTACTTTGTCAGGGCGCTGCGAGTATAAGTGGTCCATGGGATCCTGTCTATACTTACTTTGTCAGGGAGCTTGCGAGTATAGTGGGTCACGGGGATCACGGGGATCTTGGTCTATACTTAATTGTCAGGGAGCTGCGAGTAATAGTGGGTCACGGGATCACGGGATCAATGGTCTATACTTAACTTGTCAGGGAGGTGTGAGTATAATGGTCACGGGGATCACGGGATCATGGGCTATACTTACTTGTCAGGAGCTGCGAGTATAGTGGACACGGATCATGGTCTATTTAACTTACTTGTCAGGAGCCTGCGAGTATAGTGGTCACGGGGATCACGGGGATCATGGTCCTATACTACACTTGTCAGGAGCCTGCGAGTGATTATGGACTCGGGGTATCACGGGCCTAGACTTTACTTGTCGGGAGTGTGTGAGTTAATAATGGTCACCAGGATCATGGCTATACTTACTTGTAAGGGAGCTGTGTGTAAACTGGTTACAGGATCATGTCAATACTTACTTGTAATGGACCATCAGGATAATGATCATGGGCTTGGTCTGTTACTTACTTTGTCAGGGAGCCATAAAAATGGTCAGGATTTGTCTGTCTCTAAAATTGGTCAGGAAGCCCTAAGGATCATGGTTCAAGGGACCATGATCAAAACATAACTCGTCAGTGAGCCCATAAGTATAACAGTTAGGGGACCATGATCTATACTTAAGTTTGTCAGTGAACAATAAGAATAAATGTTCAAGGAATCATGTTCGTACTGGCAGGCAGCCATAGTAATAATGAATCCGTGGGTTTGGTCCGTACTTACTATTGTAAGTTAGCTGTGAATATCATGTTCATGGACCCATGGTCCATACTGTCAGGAAACCATAAGAGTAATGGGTCAAGAGGGCTTGGTCTGTAATTACTTTGAAAGATAAGCCATAGAACAAGCTCAAGGGATTTATGTCCATGACAGGAACCATAAGAATAATTGTCAGGGCTTGGTTTTGTAAGAGAATAAATGCACACGGAGATTCATGGTCCACACTGTCAAGAATCATAAGAGTTTATGATCAGGGCTTGATCTATACTTACCTGCAGCGGAGCCAATGAGTATAATGGTCACAGGGACCATGGTCCATACTATCAGGGAACAATAAGAATAAGATACCAGGGCTGGTCCGAACTTTCTTGTAAGATAGCTGTTGAGTATAGTCGATCACAGGGACCATGGTCCAACGGTCAGAACCAAAACAGTAAGGTCAGGGGATTGTTCTATACTTACTTGAAGATTAGCCATAAGAATAAATGCTCGACGGTATCAAGGTCACACTGTCAGGAAACCAAAGGAATAATTAATGGTCAGGGCATGGTCTATACCTATTTCCGTCCAGGGAGCCATGAGTACAATGGTCACAAGGCAGTCCATACATACTTGTCAAGGAGCCGTTCCAGAGGCCAAACAGCGCCGTCCCACACATGAGAGAAACATTGGCAGCTGTTCCCTTCAGATACAGGGGGAGGACGCGAAGGGTGGAGAGCCAGCACCGCATAGAAGGAAAACAGGAACACACACAACTGCAGATGTAATGATAATAGTAAAACAGCAATTATCTTAATACTGTAAAAATAATGATGATTGATGATGATGAAATACATACCCTCTGCAGATTAATAAAAAAATAACAACAACAAATCACCATCACCATTACCACATCACCATCATCATCTTTTTCCGTCATCATCACCACCATCACCACCACCACCATCAACATCATCATCATTTCAATAATAAAGAAAAGAAATGATAATGGCAAGCCCAGCAACAGCAAATGAACAGCAAAAAAACAAACAAACAAACAAAAAACAACAAAAAACAAACAAAACAGAAAAACCCATTAATGTTAATAAAACACGAGGGCAAATCCATGAATGGATCATAAAATATACAAAACAAATATCACCTACAAAGTATCTAATCTGTTTCACATCCCAAAATGTTTTGATAATGTTTCCCCAAGGCTAGAACAACACAAGTAATTTTAAACCGGAATTAGATAATGTATACTCGTGGCTATGATCTGGCTAGAACATAAATAAGTAATTTTAAAATAGGATATAACACTCTAGAGGAAGTCAAATATATCAAAATGCTTGTGTCCTCAGGTTATCTCATTTTGTTTCATAAGTGTGGAGATAAAATTTAAATCGAACCCTTTCAACTCTGCTCCAGCAGCCAGACATCAATGCATGCACGTAGCCTCTGACAGCTTGTGCACAGCTCATCTGTTATTGTGCAAACAGAATGACAGATGCCACAGGGCAGTTGCACTTAACCCTTTGCTTCCATCACCCTATCAGCCAGCATCCCGCAATAATCAGCCAAGACAGCAAAGCAAAAACTTAACCTTTTCACTCCCTCTGCAGGAAGCAGTGGTGAAGGAGTGAAAGGGTTTAAGTTTCTGCAGCTGGTGGATAGGGTGTGGGAGCGAAAAGGTCTAAACTGTCAAAAATTTGAAACCGATTCCATCATCCATGCTTTCCTATCATGCAATTAATAAAATTAAAAAAAGTAAATGGCACACTAAAACTGAATTATCCTGCTCAACCACAGTTACTTTCAGCTGTCAGATAGACTGTCGACTAGGATTGACAGAATTGTGAACGAACCCTTGTGACTGACTTGAATTATGGAACCAACAGAGAAACGGTTTAGAATTTCACTCAAAACACTGTCAAAACAAAATAGTACATATTATACAAAAAAGCAAAGTAACAGCAGGAAACAACCTCTGTTTTTCCAATTTAGGTCAATCAGGAAACCTGAGCCTCCAATGACACAGCAAGCATTACTGGAAACAGAAATGGAAAAACATTTGCTGACATCAGTAACAGCAGCACACATATCCACACCGGTGTAAAATGGTGAAGAATTTTCTAATCTCTTACTAGTCCTTAGGTCAATAGTGTGCTGACAGGCCAATGCTTAACGCCTAGTTGACTCGCCGCACCCTGACCACCAGCATCCTGCCATTGTCAGTCAAGCTTGCAAAGCAAAAACTTAACCCTCTGACTCCTGGCAAGGAAGCTGGTTGGATAGGGTGAGGAATCAAAGGGGTCAAGTCTTGCAGTAAGCAGATAGGGATGGAGTCATAAGGATAACCACCCCTTTCACATGTACACAAACGCAGAATATTAACCCATTGACTCCTGCACCTATCCAACCAACTTGCAAAACTTAGCCTTTGATTCCCTTCACCCTATCCACCAGCTTCCTACAGAAGCTGGTGGAGAGGGTAAGGAGTCAAAGTGGTATAATTTTTGCGTTTGCTAGCATGGTTGACAATGCAGGATGCTGGTAGACAGGGTGTGGGAGTCAAAGGGTATAAATATGCGCACTGATGATCTCAGGTAAGTCATGTCAGTGGCTGGGTTATCGACAAAAGAAAATATACCAGCAGGCTGCACACCCACCAAAGACACAGAAATGCAACAACACAGTGAAAATATATTGTCAGCTCACTCAACAGCTTTCAGTTCGCCACGCTCCAATAAAAAGTCTGATTATGTGCTATGACATGTGTCCCAAATGAGTTTTGGAGGGCAGCGCCAAACAGGAACAATAATTATTGGTAAATGAAGAAATATATCAACTTACACCTAACATTCACATCTGACACATCTTGTAAGCCTTACTCTTAATACAAACAAATACACAAATCAATAACAAAACAAATAACACATGAAAAATAATGACAAAATTAATCGTAACAAAGAAATAAGAGTGTCAATATAACCCAAAAAGCAAACATTTTCTTAATACATGTTGAGATGTTTTTTGCCTACATAATATATATATATAAACTATATATACATAATACATTTATACAAAAAAAAGAAGAATCTTTATTGTTGGGCATTTTCTCATACTGCAGACAAAACAATACACTGTTTATAATATAAATATACACACAAATATAATATACTATAATTACATATAGATGAGAAGCACATCTGAGTCTTACCAACATACTGCATTCAGATCAATCCAACATACCGAGTGACATAACATGTTTCACAGACTTACGTCCAGAGGCATAGATTGGCATAGAAAGATTGTAGTTGTCCTGCGACATGCCCAGACAGTCGGTACAAGTTGTTGCAGGTGACATTGCTGGAGTCGTCCAGTGAATGTCAAAAAGCCCATCACCAATTCCATTGTAACAGTTTGTTTGACTGGAATAAAGATATTCATTACTGTATTATTCAAATCACTTGTTTTCTTGTACAGTATAAATAAAAATCTATGCTTATTATGTTCAGTCAAGGCAACAAGTGAAATTTCAGAAATTACAAACAGGCTAAAAGTACAATGGCAAAAGCAGGATCTCTCAAGCTGACCAAATAAAAGGCACTTTCATGGTAAGATTGTGTGCCATCTCTTTAAAACATGAACAACAGAGTGTAACAAGAGCAAGTAATCACATTTTTCTATAATCATTTATTTATATTTACATATTATCAAAAATTGAGGGTACATTTAATTTCCAGCTTTAGACATTAAATTGCATAGACCTGTGACGAAATGAGTAACACATAAAGTGTGTATGTTGTGCGCAAGTGCATGTGTGCGTGTGTGTGATAGCATGCATGTGTTGTGCATGAAGAGAGAGAGAAGAGACAGACAGACAAGAAAGACAGTAGAGAGAGAGACTGAGACAGAGACAGAGAGAGAGAGAGACAGACAGACAGAGAGAGAGAGAGAAAGAGAGAGAGTGAGAGAACAAGAGAGAGAGAGAGAGAGAGAGAGAGAGAGAGCAACAAGAGAAGAGAGACAGGGAAAGAGAGACAGACAGACAGAAAGACACAGACAGAAATAAAAAAATAAAAAAAGCCAGTTTGTGCAACTGCTCCATGTGAAAATTATTTATGATGTGACACTTACATCTTTTTTCCCTTTATTTAGTTATTTAATCTGTTACCACAAATATGCAACATCACTTACTTAATTGAAAACTCTGAAGCCAAAATCTTTTGTTCATTCTGCTTTCTTAATTTTAACCAATACAAAAATGTGAGACATTTCAGAAATTCAATATAGAAGGGCCATTTCTTGGATAGTCAAATGAAGTCAAAGTGGAAGAACTGATTAATTACACATAAGATTGTTAACAAAAAAACAAAAAAAAATTTTCAATTACAGCTATAGATGGGACTTTTCAAAGCAGAAGACTGAAAATAGTGAAATGAAAAATGTTTGAAAAGAAATTAGGTTAAGGCAAAGAATAAACAGAGATGGCCATTGGTAAGGCAGAAAGGTTAACATTAACATATCACAAAACCATACACGGAGCTCACACATATATACCCCAGTCCATGGAGCATGGAGGTCAGTGGATCTTGTAAAGTCAGTCTAAAAGCATGTAAAGTGATGGAATTAAAAAAAATAGACAAAATTTATGAAAAATGCTAGAATAAAAAACAAACAAACAAAACAAAAACAAAAAATCATACATCAGTGTATTGAAACATGATATACATACCAACACCTCCAAACATTATTAAAAACAACAACAACAACCAAAAGTTTAAACTTACAACAGTGAAAGTTTTTCTGCAAGACACAGGGCATATCAAAACAGAAATAGACCCAAATGTCAGCATCAGTTGAAGAACCAGCACTATGAAACCGTAGCCACCTGCAGTTAAAATGCAATGTAAATCATTGAAATCAAACCAATATGTTGTTTAATACCCTTTGACTAACGGGACCCTATCTGCCAACTGCTCCCAAAACTTCAAGCCTTTGACTCCCTCACCCTATCCACCAGCTCATTGCAGGAAGCTGGTGGAATAAGGCTGAGAGATTAAAATGGTTAAGTTTTTGCTAGCATGGTTGACAATGCAGGATGCTGGGGGACAGAGTGGGGAGTCAAAGAGTTAAACCAAACTGCCAGTGTTCAAGCAAAACAGAAACCAGCAACACATACAAACAGAATATAATGGATTTTTTGAACTGAGTAAAACAAGACACGTACAACATTTTCAGCCCACTGGCCTTTGTCAACCAACACAAAAGATTATAAAGAATCAAATAACACTACATTTTCAACAAAAATCCGCCAAAACAAACAAACAAACAAAAAAACTACCAAACCATCAGATTAAGATTTCCCTGACAAGTACACTCGGGACGGAAAGTGTAAACATTACTAATGAAATCTACTTGAAAGTAGATTTCATTCAGGGTTTACAATAACCGTCCCAGTCAGAACGTTCATCTACGCTTACATGTGCAATGTCAAAGACAATTTGAGTCATCTGTTAGTAAAATGCCCTTTTATAACCGTAGTATATCACATACAAACCGAAGTAACACAGCATACCACAGGTTTCCTTTTTGTTCTTGTTGTAAATTTGTTTTACTTTTTGGATTTTCGTTTATCTGTTCTCAAAAATACAGTTTACTGATATTCTTTACATATTGCATTAAAATTTATAGATTAATTCTTTACATATTCATTAAAATTTAAAGATTAAAGATCTCTCCTTAGGACTGAGTGAAAACTGGTCAAGTATTCGAATACTAAACCATCTATCTATATTTATTAGCCTATTTACCATTTCTCTTTTTAAAAAACTTGATCATTCGTGATCCCCCATACCTGTGGCCCAACTGAGGGTCGACCCAATAACCCTCTGATACAGTATGAAAAAAAAAATTCAAAAAAACAATAATTGACCAAAAGAAAAAAAAGTTGTTGCCCTTACGATAGAGCCCTGGTACACAACATGGGACGATCTATGCCAAAAACACAGTTAGTTGTGTAAGAGATTCAGACCTTTTAATTGTTTATATATTTTACTTTATATATATGCTCTTTTCATGAAGGTAAGATACACACATCAATTCACATTGTAACCAAGGTTAATCCAGTGGTAGGCTGATAAAAAACCACTATGAAAACTAGACTGGGTAAAACATAAGGCAGGAAGGGGCCTCAGGACCTGGCCAGCTCATGTTTTAAGTGCCAGCTAAAGGCATGTTCCCCAGTCACCATACATGTGGCACCTGTGAAGTTTAGTGCACTATGGAAATCGTTCCGAGCGTCGGAGACGTCACCTTGATAAACTGAAACTGAAACCACTTCCTACCCACATCATAAAACAAAATTGGCTTATTTCACTGCCTGCTTAAACCCTTTGATCTACCAACACCCTGATCCACCAGCATTCTGCATTAACCTAACCATGCAGTTGGGGGAATGGGGGTGCGGGACTCAAAGGGTTTAATGCTTATCAATCATTCTATGTCGGCCGTTTCATGTAAAATCATAGGTCCCGTTTTTTCCTCCCACGTGGCATTTCAAGACCCATGCAGGTTGCCATCACGTGTGCTGGAGCCCATATGTGCATTTTGCGAAAGCGATGAATCCCTCTTGACGAAACTCCCAGAATCCCGTACATATCTTAAGGACAGCTGGTGCTAGTCAGCTGATCAGTTTGCTATCAGCTGCTGAACTAATTAACACTGTTACACTGCACCTACGCCGATTAGGATTCCAATCCAAGTGAACGAAAAACCAACATAGATATACCATTTCGGATATACATACTTTTTGTAAACGAAAACTAAGCGATTTAACATATGCTTCTGGTGATCAGTACGCAGATTACCAGTCAAAGGTAATAACCGTATTTTGAGAGAAAATCTTGAAAACTTACACTGGAGATGGATCCACACACGCCATTTTTGAACAACTCGTCACGTGACTGTCCACGAGAAGTGAAAACGGCAACAGCAAAACGAAGTCCGGCTCTTATTTACTATTAATACAGACGAAAGCGTATCTGCATCAGAAATTCATTATTGTTTGTGTCAAAGCAGACAAAAACTTTTCTATTACCATTTTTTAACATGCGTGTTGCAGCACCCCAGACCTCAGAGATGGAGGATGTTGGCTAGTTTGGTGCATCCCATCCTTTCATTAGTTTATTTCACGGAAGCCTAATAGGTAGGCCTATATTTAAAATACTGGAACATGAAATAATCTTGTCTTGTCGTATGTCATTTCTGTCTATTTGTCCCTTCTCTCTCTCTCATCATCTCTCATCTCTCTCTCTCTCTCTCTCTCACTCTCACTGTGTGTGTGTGTGGTGTGTGTGTGTGTGTGTGTGTGTGTGTCTGTCCTGTCTCTACTCTCTCTCTCTGGTGGCATCTCTCTCTCTCTGCTCTGTCTGTCTCTCTCTCTGTGCCATCTCTCTGTCTCTGTTCCTCTGTCTCTGTCTCTCTCTCTCTGTGACTCTCTTTCTGTCTCTCATTCTGTCTTGTCTCTCTCTCTCTCTGACTCTCTTTTGTGTCTCTGTCTGTTTGTCTGTCAGTCTGTCTCCTTGGTCTCTCTTTCCTCTCTGTCTGTCTGTCTGTCTGTGTCTCTGTGTGTGAACGCACGAACCGAGTGCGTGTGTGCATGTGTGCTTGCTAGTGGTGCGTTGCCCCCTTCTCTCTCCTCCTCCTCTCCTCTTCTCTCTCTCTCTCTGAGGTGTTTGTGTGTGTGGGTGTGTGTTTTCACTGTTCTCTTGGAACGTATTTTAGTGACCATTTAACGTGCACAGCCTTGCCTAAGTGCTCGTGAACTATTCGGGTTTGTGTTTTCGCCACATGTCATTACAGTCATAATATCAAGCGGTGTTTATTTTATTTTATTTTATTGTACTGAATCGTATTGTATTTTTTCATATATTTTTCAACTTGTATATTTTTGTTTTGTTTGTATTTCGTGCTAGGTGTGTATGTTTGTGCGTACGTGTGCTGGTGTGAAGTTTTTGCCATATGGTTAGATGTTGCTTAAGTGTGTGTGTGTGTGTGTGTGTTAGTGTGTGTGTGGTGTGTGTGTGTGTGCGTGGGCATGTTTGTGTTGTGTGTGTGTGTTTGTGTGTGTTGTGTGTGTGCGTGCGTGTGTGGAGTGCGTGCGTGTGTGTGTGTGTGATGTGTGTGTGTGTGTGTGTGTGTGTGTGGGTGTTGTTGTGTGTGTTTTGGAGGAAGGTGCGGTGGATGGATGAGTGGGGAGAAGTAGTGTGTGTGCGCGCGCGTGCCTGTGTGTGTGGACAGTAAGCGACTGCTTTTGGCAAATACCAGTGTCCTGCAATGATTATATCCTAATTCGTACCTCTGTGAATTGTGAATTTGGTAAAGAGTTTTTCCCTTATTCTATAGTCCATGTAATTAACCATTATCTGTAATGTGAATAAAACCATCACGAGGGAAGTGCGTGTACCGCCGAACTTTTGGGAAATGTTTTTAAGGTCGTTTTTGTTTGTCTTTTCTATATATATGCTGTTCAGATACACACACACACACACACACACACACACACACACACACACGGCCTACACACTACACACACACAGAGACTTAACACACACACACACACACAAAGCCTACACACACACACACACACACAACACACACACACACACACACACACACATACACATAGCCTACACACACACACACACACACTCACACTTACAAACACACACACACACACACACACACACCACAACACACACACACACACACCACACACCACACACCCCAACACACACACACATAGGGGGGGGGGGGGGGGGGGGGGGGGGGGGGGGGGGGGGGGGGGGGGGGGGGGGGGGGGGGGGGGGGGGGGGGGGGGGGGGGGGGGGGGGGGGGGGGGGGGGGGGGGGGGGGGGGGGGGGTTGGCAGGCCATGATCGCCACAGCCCATGTGACATGCACCATGATGATGAGGACGACATCTATCCGTCTGACTGTCGTCTATCTACCTATCTATCTGTGTGTGTGTGTGTGTGTGAAGTGTGTGTGTGTGTGAGTGTGCGTGTGCTTGCGTGTGTGCGTGGGTGGTGTGTGTGTGTGTGTGTGTGTGCGTGAGTGAGTGAGAGTGTGTGTGTGTATGTGTGTGTATGTAGTACTATGTGTGTGTGTGAGTGTGTTGTGTGCGTGTGCTGTGTGTGTTTGTGTGTGTATGTGTGTTGTTTGTGTGCGTTGTGTGTGTGTGGGCGTGTGTGTTGTGTGTGTGTGTATGTGTGATGTGCGTGAGAGTGTGGGGTGGGGGGGGGGTTTTTTTTTTTTTTTTTTTGGGGGTGTGTAACGAGGGGTGATCAGAAGTCGTGCGTAGTGTGCAGTTTAGATCTGACCGACTTCTGGAGTGATTCACTGAGCATGCCTACAGTTGAACTCTTTGACTTCCACTCCATATCACCAATTGCAAACACGTAACCTTTTGACTCCCCTCATCAATCCACCAGCTTCCTGTAGGAAGTTGATAGATAGTGCGAAAGATCAAAGGGTTAAGTTTTTGCTCTGACAGCATGGTTCGACGACGCAGGTGCTCGTGACAAGGGTGCGAGGAGTCGAAGGGTTAATGAAACTATGTTTACTCGTTCTAAAAAATTGGGGAACACTGTTGTAAGTATCTAGTAAGCTTATACGCAGGTAGAAATAACAAACCAACGCATCAACGCCAAGAGTCTCTGTGTAGACAGAGCACACAGACAGAAGAAGATCACCTGCTGCATCATGGCGTACCACAAGGAGGAGTCCTCTCCCCTCCAATTGTTCTTGTTTGCTTTTTCATCATGACCTGGTACATCTTCACTGGCTCCCTGTATTCAAGGCTATATAAACAAACCTAAGACACCACAAGCCCACCAAGGGGTAAAAGGTACGGTAGTCAAGGGTTAACTGAAAAAATGTTTAGCTCGTTCCCACTGTCGTAAGCTTATACGCAGTAGAAATAACAAACCAAACACACCATTAAACATCGTTTCAGCCACGGCAATACTCTATCGCTCGTGGAATCAATAAACGTGTAAAAGATTTTATCAGCATGGTAATGATAAAAAATACTTTATTTTCCAAGGATAGGAGAAGTTATGAGCTAAAAGCCATTTACTTTTTTCCATACCGATGCTTGCCAAAGTGCTGGTGTTGTCATATTTCCGTAAGCCAGCCAATGACGTGATTTTCCATATTTATCTATTATACACACGTTGAAGGGGTTGAGGAACTGGCAGGTCTGCACACATGTTTGACCTGCGAGATTAAAAAAGTTCCTCTTGTTTACCCACCAGGTTGATGACAGTGTGATATCTGGAATGGTGGTAGTTTTATATACTCTAGACTTAGAAATAATTGTCATCATCTTGTTGATAGGCAGCTGAGGTTTTGTGCATTGGCAGAGGGCTTGTCTGTGATGTGAGACGAGTCTATACGTGAGTGTCTAGTTTGTTTGAGATTCAGACCTTTAATTATTTATTTATTACTTTATGTGATCTGTTCTTTTCTTGAAGATAAGATACACAGATAATTTTTTATACATGTCTTTTACATGTAAGCAAGTAAATTCTTCAGTGATAGACTGATACAATACTCGTTTAAAAAAAGTGTAGACAAGGTAAAAAAATAGGCTGAGGTACCGGTACGGCCTCGGGACCTGGCCCAGCCTCATGGTGTTTTATGTGCAGGCTTAAGGCATGTGGCTGTGCTCCCATACACATGGCACCTGTGACGTGAGTGCACTATGGAAGTTCATCCCGAGCGAGGAGACGTCACTTGGATGAAACGGAAACTGAAAAACACACTTGACTACCGCCACCCGTCCAGTGACTTTGGTTTTAAATTTCAAAACGGGTTTTGGCTTTGAAATTTATTTAACCATTTGACACCCGCATCACATCCACCGACTGCAAAAAAATAACCCTTTGATTCCCTCAAGCAAGAAGCTGGTGTGATAGGATGAGGAGTCAAGAACTTCAAGTTTTTGCTTTGCTACATCGGGTTGACAATGGGGGATGCTGGTAGACAGGGTGCTGGAGTGAAAGGGGTTAATCGATACAGAAAAGATGACAGATAAGTCTTCTGGAATGGTGGGTAGTTTTTAAATCTTGTTGTCCTTATCGGATAACGCGATGAATAGCCCTGATATGGCACTCGGCGGTTGGCAGAGATTTAGACAGAGATCAGACATTACGGAGTTACTCATACCTTCTTTTCCCATAGAGCGTGTTTGTATTGTATTGATTTGATTCAGTTTTATGTTTAAGCACCGTCACAGGGAAGAGGAGGAACAGGACTGGTCCCTCACTGTAGTATCTTGATACCATCAGAACAACAACAGCGTTTCGTATACTCATTATGGGGACTACATTTAACCCTTTAAGTTCTGCACCTTGTCCACCCACATCCTGCATTGTCAATCCGGCTAGCAAGCAAACACTTAAACCCTTTGACTTCCTCATCGCCTATCCACCAGCTTTCTGCATGAAGGCTGGTGGATAGGGTAAGGGAGACCAAAGAGTTAAGTTTTTGCAGTTTGGTGGATAGGATTGCGGGAGTCAAAGGGTTTAATGTAGCGCTCTCCAGGTATGAACCACAATCGATAGTGATAGAGTGAGTTGGCTGTTTGGTTCAGTTTTTACGTCCGAGACGCCCCACCTCAGGTGTATGGCCGACGAAGATAACCATCCCAGGGAAGGTGGGGAAGGGGGGCTTATCTTATCCAATACCTGACACCACCAGAAC